>VDFB02016379.1:0-87666 GCA_007258455.2 Sequoia sempervirens | reverse complement strand
CATGTTTTACTCATATCTCGAAAAATACCAAAAAAAGAGTTTTGGGTGTTGTTTATTCCTCATTGTCTAGGATAGGCGAATCTTTGGTTCAAATCTCAGATTTTATTGTTGTGTATTGGAATTTAAAAGCTAAGTCGAATTCTTCAGCTGGGCCGTACCTTTTCTTGCATTGGGATTTGTGCATTTATTTATTAGTTGCATATTGAGTCTGTGTTAAGTTCCTAGCTTGAGCGCCATCATCATAATAGTCTTATGCATCAGATTTTAAGCATTTTGAGTGAGTTATAAGTGAGAGTTGAGCATTTGAAGCATTTCATAGGGTGCTGGTTTTAATTACAAAAATGCAGATTTGAGGAAAACAGAAAAACAGAAATATTAATTCCTATCTTGGTGATGATTTGATGTGGCTTCTTGAATTAAGCCAAGAGAGATCTTATTGTATTGTATTGATTAATATTTCCAGCTCTAACCTCTTGACAGGCGTCTGATATTAAATTGTTAACTGACCAGTAGTACTGGCAGTTATTCTTAAGCTTGTTAATTTGAATTTGTAATGCTCAATTCATTTAAAGTTTGTAATAGATAGATCTCCGCCCTATGGTAGCTACTTTCCCATCTTGGGTCAGCAAGCACATTCTGGGTGTCGAGCATTTTCCAGTTTCAGCATTTATTTCAAGCATTAAATTCTGTAATCACTCCGTCATATGGTCGCCCCTCACTCCGCATTGGATTGGGTAGCACATACTTGACGTTGAGTTCTTTCCTGTATTTAGAGTAGAAGATCCTCTGACCAATGCTCGCCATCATCGGCGCCATCCTGGTTAGAGTTGTTTTCTTGCACGTTTTGGGTTATCCATCTAACCTTAACGGGTGCACTTGCTTGTAATGTTGTAATCTGTTAATTGAAAAACGAAAAAAAAATTGGCTCGGAATATTTCAGTGGTATCAGAGCCAAGATCTTGCCATCCTGTGAACAATCCGTCTATGAGTGACAGAGAAAAGAGGTACGCTGCAAGAGAAGACAAGAAGGTTGGAAAACAGTTCCAACTTTATTAGCCTCCAGAAGGTCAGACAGCTTCAGAAATCTTGAGGGCTCATTGGGAGTCGTCTCAGGAAACAGACATGGCAGACGGTGAGAGGTCAGTTGGGGGTAATGATAGGACTACCAACAACAGAGATGATAGTGGGAAAGGAAGAGAAAGATCCATGAGTCCCGGGAAGAGATTTGAAAAAAGATGGATGCCTTGATGGACATGGTATCTTTCATGATGGGGAAAGTGGGTCAGAATACCACTCCACAGAACAACTCAGGCCACAGAGGGGAGCATAGTGCTTCCAACCAGCATGATGAGCATGCAGCTCGGACAGTGTCAAACAACGCTTACATTTCTTCCAGGCCATTCAAACCCACCTTTTTGGCACCTGTAGACACTCAATGAGATCCTGAAGAGAATGCTTCATTCGTGGAATAGTTGAGACTGGGTCGTGCAGAGTATGATTCTCTACCTGCCGACATCAGGATGGACATGTCCTATAATGATTTCATGGATCACAAGAGGAAGAACAGAGGACAAGGGAGGCACTTTGATCAAAGAAGACCATCAAATCAAGGAGATTTGTACCAAGCAGTCAACAAGGTGATGCTTCCACACTTTGACGGAAGTGACACAAGTTCAGCCCGAGCTTGGATTCAAAAGCTGGATAACTATCTAGCTCTCAGACCAATGGCGGAAGAAGAAGCGATCAAGTTCGCTACGCTACACCTTGATGGAGTGGCGCACGAGTGGTGGTACCATGGCCTCATTACTCTGGGTCATCGGTCTATCACAGCTTATGATGAGTTCGCCACTAGGCTCATCGAAAGGTTTGAGAAAAAAGATCCTGAGATCCATTTCAGAGAGCTTGCTCAATTGAGACAGTATGGCACAGTGGATGCCTACATTGCGGAGTTTCAGAGACTTTCAGTCATGGTGACTGGAATCATGGAGCGAAGGTTGGTGATTCTTTTCAGTGAGGGTTTGACAGAACCACTCAAAGGTTGGATTAAAGCCTTTGATCCACCAACCCTGCAAGAGGCCATGAAAAAGGCGAGAAACATGGAGTGGGCTGCTCCTAAGGCAAAATTTCAGTCAAACTCCCCTTTTCAGAAAAGGGATAAAGGAAAAAGGCCTCAGCATAAAAATCATTTGAGACCTCAGAACAAGGAGTTCAAGAATCGCAATCCCCATGTCACCAGGTTGGATCAAGAAACCCTGAATGAACTCAGAAGAAAAGGGTTGTGTTTTCATGGTCAGGAAAAATGGTCTCAAGACCATGTTTGTCCTAAAGGGGTTAAGTTTAATCAGATTGAATATTATTCTGCTGGGGAAAGTAGTTCTGATTTTTCCGACCAGCAATCTGATTTTGAAGAAAATGAAGAAGCTAGAGCTCCAGAAGAGTCTGGAGATGAGAAGGGAAGTGGTGGAGTTTTAGCTCAACTTTCTAGTTTTCAAAGAAACGAATCATTCAAGGTTCGTGGGATGGTCAAAGGGCAGCGAATCATTGCTTTGATCGATACTGGAGCAACTCATAACTTCATTGATGAAGTTGTGGTAGCCAAGAAGGGGCTGCAAACAGAGGAGTTCGAAGGATTCAAGGTCATGGTTGCCGATGGGTTCCGAATTTCTTGCACCAAGAAAATATCTAACATGACCATGCATTTGGGCAACTACGAAGTCAAGGATGACTTCTATGTAGTTCACATTGGGGATATTGATGCCGTTCTAGGCATTCAATGGCTGCGATCTCTTGGAGAGATCTCTTTGAATCTGCAGACTATGGAGTTGAAGTTCCAATCAGATGGGAAGAAGATAGTTTTGAGAGGCATGTCCAATGGGGGTCCTCGAGTAGTGTCATTCAAAAGAATGGCAAAGCTGATCTGTCACGATCAAGCTGAGTGGGTTGCCGAATGCATGATACTTCCTGCTAGTCCTGTTGAGACTAAACATGACCAACCTCCTGATATCCAGTCACTACTCACGAAGAAGAGCAAAGTCTTTGCAGATTTGCCTCCTGGACCACCACTTGAACAGGGTTCAGAACACATCATCGAGCTCAAGGAAGGAGCTAAACTGGTGATCACAACTCCATATCGGTATCCAAAGAGGCAAAAAGATGAAATCGAGAAGAATATTCGGGAACTTTTGGAGATGGGTTTCATACGCCCAAGCAAGAGCCCTTTTGCATCTGCAGTGGTTCTTGTGAAGAAGAAGGATGGTACCATGCGCATGTGCGTGGACTATCGTGCTTTGAACCAAAGCACCATAAAAAATAGATACCCCATTCCCAGGATAGATGAGCTCATTGATGAGCTACATGGGGCCAAGTTCTTCTCGAAGATCGACTTGAGATCGGGTTACCATCAGATTCGGATGAGGGGATCTGATGTGGAGAAGACAGCGTTCAGATGTCACTATGGCCATTTTGAATTCTTAGCCATGCCTTTTGGGTTGACTAACGCACTGGCCACCTTTCAGTCTTGCATGAACCGTGTGTTTCAGAATCAGTTAAGGCGGTTTGTGTTGATCTTTTTTGATGATATTTTGATTTACAGCAAGACTTGGGGAGATCATCTCAAGCACTTGGAGGAAGTGCTTAGTATTCTGGAGTCGGAGAGTCTGTTTGCAAAAGCTTCCAAATGTGAATTTGGAATGGAGGAGTTATTGTACCTTGGCCACATCATCAGTGCTAAGGGAGTGAAGGTGGATCCGGAAAAGATCAAAGCAGTGGTTGATTGGCCACCACTTGAAAATTTGACTCAGTTGAAAGGTTTTCTGGGTCTTTGTGGTTTCTATCAAAGGTTCGTTAAGGGGTATTCACAGAATGCTGCTCCCCTTACTGATCTCACCAAAAAGGGAGCCTTTGTTTGGTCAGAAAAGGCTCAAATTGTTTTTGACAAATTCAAAAGGATCATGAGTTCATGTCCGGTTTTGGCTATCCCAGATTTCTCCAAGCCATTCGAGCTGCAGTGTGATGCATCAGGTGAAGGAGTTGGGGCTGTCCTGATGCAAGACAAACACCCTATCGTGTTTGAGAGCAGAAAGTTACGGGGTGTTGAAAGGACATATTCAATCTATGACAAAGAAATGCTTGCCATTATGCATGCATTAGCCAAGTTCAGGCAGTACTTGGTGGGGAACAAGTTCGTGGTTAAGACAGACCACAATAGCCTCAAGCATTTCATGCACCAGAAAGATCTAAATGAGAGGCAACAGAAATGGGTGAGTAAGCTTCAAGCTTACGACTTTGACATTGAATATGTCAAAGGGAAAAATAATGTCGTGGCCGATGCTCTCTCCAGAAGGCCTCATCTTAGCTCATTGTGTGAGCTTACTGCAGATTGGAGAGACATGTTGCTTGCTGATTATGCAAAAAATCAGTTTGCAACCAGCATTCTGGAAGGTACTATCCAGGATGAAAGGTACCAGGTGATTGAGGAATTGATCCATTATAAGGGAAGAATCTTTCTGGTAGCTGATTCTAAGCTCTAGAAGAAGATTCTTTTGAATTTTCATGACATTCCAGTTGCTGGTCACCAAGGTTTTTTCAAGACCTATAGGCAGATCCGAGAAAGGTTTTCTTGGAAAGGTTTGAAGAGAGAGGTTCAACGCTACATTCAGGAATGTCCTGTTTGTCAAGCGAATAAAAATGAGCATACTTTACCAGCCGGTTTGCTGCAACCACTCCCAATTCCCAATCAAAAATGGGAAAGCATTTCGATGGATTTCATCACGGGGTTGCCCAAGGCCCAAGGGAAGGATTGTATTTACGTGGTTGTTGATAGATTAACCAAATTTGCTCATTTCTTTGCCATTACCAACACTTTTTTTGCAGCCCAAGTTGCAGATTTGTTCTTTCGAGAAGTGTTTAGGCTGCATGGGTTGCCAAAGAATATTGTAAGTGATAGGGACAATAAGTTCCTAAGTACCTTTTGGCAGGAAGTTTTCAGAATGAGTGGTACTGTGCTCACTCCAAGCACGAGTTATCACCCCCAAACTGATGGGCAAACAGAAGTGGTGAACAAGTGGTTGGAAGGCTACTTGAGAAATTATGTGTCAGAACAGCAGAAAGCTTGGGTCAAGTGGCTGCATATAGGCGAGTACTGCTACAACTCTACTTTTCATATGTCAATCAAGATGTCCCCTTTCTTGGCACTTTATGGATATGAAGCACCCAGTTTTGCAGATTTGGTGTTTGGTGACAGCAAAGCACCTTTAGCCAAGGATTTGTTGCAGCATAGTCAAGACATAATGAGATCCTTGAAGGATAATTTGCAGATTGCACAAAATCAGCAGAAGTTGTATGCTGCTCAGAGGCGTGTAGAGCGTTCTTTTGAGGTTGGGGATATGGTCTATCTCCGTTTACAACCTTATAGACAGTCTACTCTCAAGAAGAGTGGAGCTGAGAAGCTCAAACCTCGCTTCTATGGGCCATTTAGGGTCATCAGAAAAGTTGGGGCAGTAGCTTATGAATTAGAGCTACCTACAGATAGCAGAGTGCATAACGTTTTCCACGTGTCTCGCCTCAAGAAGGCACTTGGACACAATGTGGTTGCTTCTTCACAGTTGCCACCGTTGGATGAAGAGGGACAGTTGGTTTTAGTTCCAGAGGAGATACTTGATGTCAGAGAACGTTCTTTGAGGAATAGAACTATCAGAGAATGTTTGGTAAAGTGGAAGAACCTGCCTATGGAGGATGCAACTTGGGAAAGTGATGAGATATTGCAGCATCCTAGTTTGCGATTGCTTGAGGACAAGCAATCTTGGGGAGGGCGGACTGTAATGTCCCCTTCTCAAACCTGATCATTCATGTGACCGTTGGCCTTTTTCTGGAAACCCGAAGGCTAGTCGGAAGATAAAATTAGCTTCTATTTTATAGTCATTGCTCAGATGCATGATTCAATGGCTGATTCTTTTCCTGGTTTTCTAGAGAGCTCAAGAAAGGTATGGACTATCTCGGGCATTCAGAAAGACTTTTGGAATTTACTATTTTGCAATTCTATTTTTGGCAGCTTTCCTGCCTGAGTTCACTGCTTGACTGCTTCAGCTTAAATTTACACTGCCTGTTTTGGCTTCAGGCACATTCAGAAGAATAAGTTAATACGTCACGCTTTTAAATGTTATATTTTAACGACCCTTGGCTTAGACTTAATGACTTAATGTTGTTTTTAAAAGGGTCCTTGAGGGTGGTTTCATTAAGAGATGATTTAATTATTCCCTAAGTCAAGCAAGCTTATGTTGGGCGCATTTATCAAGCATGGCATTTAATTAAAATATCATTTATTGAACCTTGAAGAAGAAAGTACGCCATCTTGAGGAGATTAGGGTTTTGACCTAAAAGCAGATTTTAGGGTTTCGTGAGGTCAAACGAAACTTATAAAAAGAAGTCTTGTGCATCATTTTGGGGATCTTTGGACGACTATACTGTTATGCTTCCGGATTGGCTCTGGGACTGCTTCGAGGAATGAAGGCCTCCTAGCTTGGGCATCACTTCGTGTTTGGAAGACAACATCTAGTGGTGAATAATTGTACTGTGAGTTGCATTTAGTTTGTGTTTGTGTCTCAACTCTTTGCATAGTTAGAGTGGAATTGGCATTTTGTAGTTTTCAGCTTTTTGCATTGTTTCTAGACAGCAGATTTCATGTTTTACTCATATCTCAAAAAAGACAAAAAGGATAGTTCTGGGTATTGCATTTATATCATTGTTTAGGAGAGGCGATTCTTTGTCTCAAATCTCAGATTTTATTGTGGTGTATTTAATTTTTAAAGCAAAGTCGAATTCTTCAGCTGGGCCATACCTTTTCTTGCATTGGGATTTGTGCATTTAATTGTTAGTTGCATATTGAGGCTGTGTTAAGTTCCTAGCTTGTTCACCATCATCATAATAGTCTTATGCATCAGTTTTCAAGCATTTTGAGTGAGTTATAAGTGAGAGTCAAGCATTGAATCATTTCAGAGGGTGCTGGTTTTCATTACAAAAATACAGATTTGAGAAAAAACAGAAAAACAGAAATATTAATTCCTATCTTGGTGATGATTTGATGTGGCTTCTTGAATTAAGCCAAGAGAGATCTTATTGTATTGTATTGATTAATATTTCCAGCTCTAACCTCTTGACAGGCGTCTGATATTAAATTGTAAACTGACCAGTAGTACTGGCAGTTATTCTTAAGCTTGTTAATTTGAATTTGTAATGCTCAATTCATTTAAAGTTTGTAATAGATAGATCTCCGCCCTATGGTAGCTACTTTCCCATCTTGGGTCAGCAAGCACATTCTGGGTGTCGAGCATTTTCGAGTTTCAGCATTTATTTCAAGCATTAAATTCTGTAATCACTCCGTCATATGGTCGCCCCTCACTCCGCATTGGATTGGGTAGCACATACTTGACGTTGAGTTCTTTCCTGTATTTAGAGTAGAAGATCCTGTGACCAATGCTCGCCATCATCGGCACCATCCTGGTTAGAGTTGCTTTCTTGCACGTTTTGGGTTATCCATCTAACCTTAACGGGTGCACTTGCTTGTAATGTTGTAATCTGTTAATTGAAAAACGAAAAAAAAATTGGCTCGGAATATTTCATAGTATAGAGCCAAATTCATATGAAACAGGCTGCTTTCAAAGAGAAAATCACCTATAGCGGTTGCTTGCAAAGAGTTGTGTAATGTCCCCATTTTCGTGAGCATCAGTTCTTTGCAGGATTAGCCTATCAGTTGACCCTCGTAGGTTAATGAGCATAGTTAGGGGGTCCTTTGTGGTAGATATCTAGTCAGTTGATGGTTTCCTTTTCCTAGATTCAGTCAAATTGGAGAAATAAGGAGTTTTCTTAAGATATAATGTTTAATTATTATTAAAGGTAACTTTAATAATAATTATTATTTTATGTTATGTTATAAAGTTATATTTGCACTTTATATTATAATTCATATTTTAAATATTTGTAAAGTGCAAATATTATATTATTATTTGAGAAGCTTCTAGATGTACTTGGAGAAAAGTATAAAGAGAGGGTTAGCCAAACTTCTAATCATCCAGGAATTGATATTTGCTTGATGTTATTGTTTGGTGAGGAAGCCAGCTAGGGTTTCTTCCATTTCCAGCCATTGGGAATGGAAACTCTCATTGGTTATACAATTTTGAGGTTGTGAAATATCAGTTGAATTATCGCTTCATTGTGGGTTTCACTAAGAAGTTCAATTTGTGCTTACATTGCAAATTTTGTGGCCTTTGGCCAAATTTGGTGAAAGAGATTACATATCAGCTTATTGAAGCATTTGGGGAGATTCAATTTGTCTTGCAGTTGTACATTCATCACTAGAAGCAAATCAATTTGGGCACTTTAGCAATTCCAGATTTTATGATGAAGATATCAGTTGTTGGCATCAACTTGGAGGAAGAGATTTGGTAAATTTGTAAAGGATAGATTGGGATTGCATTGGAGATATTGTTGCAGATTGAAGGCATCATTTTTGGCATGATCAAAGACAATTTTGGGACTGCTGTTATCAAATCACAGTCATAATGTGTAATGTCCCCATTTTGGCCATACGCTCTTCTTTGACTGATAGCCTATTTCCGGAAATCCGTAGGTTGATCAAAAGTGAAATTAGGGTTTCCTTGCTTGGAGGTTTGTGGCATTTCTAGGTATTTACTATTTTTAGTAAATACTAATTTTAAGTTGGTTCATTTGTACCATTAAGTCTTGCCTTGCTTCTTCGCTTCGTTGGTTTTGAGGTAAACTTACTATTTTTGGCAGTGGCTATTTTTAGTAAGTCTAATTTTGGCAGCTGGGCATCAATTCAATCTCTAAGTCATCTTGTTATCCATCACTTTGGCTTTGGGTTTGGTTTCTCCTTGGACTGAGTTTCACTTAGTCAATTTTCATGTCTTGAAGTTGTACCCCATGCCTAGGGCTTGATGACTTCAAGTTGTTTTAAAGAAGGGGACATAAAGGTCAAGTGAGCATTTAATTATTTAATAAATGCTTTATTGTTGCAATATGAAATGGATGCCTAAAGGAAGTTGAATGATATTTTATTATTTCAAAAAAAGTAAAAGGCAAAAAGGTGGCGTCCCTTTTGGAAGTTGAAGTGATTCAACTTCTTGGAATTTGAAGAGTTCTTGTTGCTTCATTTGCCAACAAAAGCTTATATATTGCTGCTGTTTGAAGAGCTGATTATCCATTGTTAATTGCTAAAGTTATGCTGTCGAAATGACATTGTGATTATTTCTTCGAGGGATGCTTACCTCCTAGATTCCAATCAATTTCGTGTTTGAAAGACAACACCTAATTGGTTTTATTGCTGCTTCTCATCCAGACTAGCAGATTGAGCCTATTGTTGAAGAATTTTGGAGTTTATTATCATTTTTGAGTTGCTGGTTCATCTACAGCTGAAAGTGAATTTTGTATACAGCTTTGTGAGTAATTTTTATTTCATTCTGGGCATTTGTGCTATGTGATTGTTGACATTGGGCGACCCTTCTCATAGAAGATGAGACTTAAATTCAAAGAACCTGATTTTTAAGAGCAAAATCGCCCTTCCAGCCAAGCCGTACCTTCTTAGAGAACATTGGGATTCGTGCCAAATAGATGTGGAGGATTTGATGTTGTTTTATGACTTGTTCTTGGGCGCCATACTCCTAGAGAGCCTTTGCAAAAGGTTTCAGTCAATTTGAAGGTATATTGATGAAGTTATGAGCATTTCATGGTGTTTTCTATTTGCTGATCAGAATTTCCAGAACTCAGATTTTTATATCAGATTGCATTAGTTTGCTGTTTTTGGCCTTTACTTCATCTTTTGAGGGATAAACATTGTAAAGCATTCATTCTTTACATCTTAGCATTATTCTCTATCATTGTAATACTTGTATTTGCAGATTCCTTGATTGTAAGGTTGAGATTTAGTAGTACTAATCCAACCATTGTTATTGCTGCAATTACTTGTTATAATTTCATACATTTGTAACCCCTGGATGGTTTACCGCCAGTGTGGAGAAAGAACAATTAATCTCTTTTTAGTCACCCACTGTAAAGTGGCGAATTCCCACTCATAAGTGGATGCCCGCCGCAGCGGATGAATTAGTTTTGTATTGTAATGTTTTCCCCCCACTGTTCAAGTGGTAGCGTGGAAATTCTCATGGCTGGTTATCCGCCTATTGTTTCAGTTTTTTTAATTAATAACTCCGTCATATGTTAGCACCTCGCCCTCAGTGGGATCTTGAGTGCACATTCTTGACGTTGAGTAGTTTTCTTTCAAGTATTTTCATTTAGCTCCTCCGCCATATGACAACACCTATCTCTCATTGGGATTGAGTGTGCATTCTTGGTGTGAGTTCATTTCAAGTTCAGTTTTCTATTTGGAGCTAACGCTAACTGAGTTGATTAAATGCTGGTTATGTGTGTTAATTCATCGAAAAAATTGGTTAGCATATTTCATAATGCTGCAGATCTATAACCAACAATTTCATTCATATCTTGCTATGGAAGGGTCAATTCTTCATGGGTATTGAGGTGCTTTATTCCTTGATGAATGGCAATGATTTTGGTGCTTTTGGGAGGCGATTAGAGTTCACATTTATTTATGCTAGAGGCTGCAAGTCTGAAACAGGGGCGGCTCCGTGAAGGGATTGATTTGGCTTGTGAGGACTTCATACATTGCATAAGAGGCTGCTATGTCTTCATCAAATGGGAGAGCACATAATAACCAGGTTCCTCTTGATATTTGCATTCATATAAGCATATAAAATAATCTCATTTGTACTCAGATTTTTGGAGTTACATTAAATTGTAAAGCCAAGAGTCTTGGCCATTTATATCAGCATTGTATTAGACAATATATCTTAATAAAGGAGTAATAAGTTGCAGGTCCTATATTTGATGTAATGTGCATGCTTATATTCTTCATGATTAGTACATTAGTATGCATGCCAAGTGTTTGACGAAATGTCAATTGGCTGTAGGTGATGATTTGCATTAGTTTAAGCCATTTATATAAATTTGAAAATACAAAATATGTTGCATATCATTTCAGTTCATATGATAGTTGTTTAAGCATCATTTGCAAGCATTCAAATCACATTTGACATCATTTCAAGCAAGCATTATCAGACTCAAACACAGAAACAGTAAGTAAAGAGGTTGTATGCAAAGTGTTTGACGATATTCCTTGAGCATCTAACCAACATTTTGAGGTCAGAATTGTCAAGGAATATTACAAGTTGTGTGAATTTTGCAAATGATGTTGTTTTGAGTGTGTAATTATTTCTGCTTTGGTCTAGTTGTGCATAATAGATTCATTGATGGCGATTTCATTTGTATTATTGTTTTACTAACTGACTTGGGTTACATTCTACGGCTGCCTTCATGAGGGCCAATTGCACATTTCAATTCTATATTCTATTTGCTCCTTTAAGGGCCTAAGTTGACTAGAATTGAAGATCAATTTGAGCATTAGTAGAAGGCAATTTTGGTGTGTTGAGGGCCACTCCTACAGGGCCAACCTCTATTGACTAAAACTTTTGTTTGGTCACTGCCAATAGGAAGTGGTAATAGATATATTAGTCATTAATCTCTATGCAAAATATTATAGTTTGCAGGTCTAAAAGGTTGACATATAATAAATGTTTTCTTTCAAAGTCTAGCAAAATCATCAAGGATTCAAATCAAATAAAATCTGTCAAGCCCCCTTCTCTAGTGTAAGTTTAATGAAGACCCTTAACATATTTTTCTTAATTTTTTCCATAGGCTAATGGGATGGTCAAGAAAAAGAACTAATTAAATAATTAAATCTATTTGTATTAACTTTATTTTCTAAAAGAACTTATATTTAGTTATTTAAAAGGTCAATATAAGTGGATGATTAAAGTGTCACTGGACCCAAGGTCCTGAAAGTGTGATAAAAAAGACACTTTTATTATTTTATAACTTTGAGGGAATAATAAAGTTGAAAAAAAACATATTGTATTATTTCCTTTGAAAATTTATAAAAGAGAGGGTCATTTTTTAAAAGGGTATTCTCACTCTTTTTAAAAGGGTATTCTCACTCATTTAAACAATTTCATTTTCTAAGAATGAATGTGAGTTCTTTCATTTCTCGAGGACAAAAACCCTCTGGTATATTGGTTTCAACGGAGAAAACCCTCCTAACCTTTTAGAGTGATTCTACTAAAGGATTGCCATTGTGCTTTGAAGGTTTTCCAATATTCAGATATTGATTTTGGTTTGATAATTCTATATTTTGATGTGAGATTTTCAGAAGTTGAGTATTTATGAGTTACTTTTCGGGAACATATGTTTCTCCTTTTCCTGCTGCTCTCTGCAGACTTTTACTTACTAACATTGAGTTTCTACTATCCTCTTTATTTGATCTAATATTCTCTCCTCTAATGTAAATCAAAAGTTTAAAGGCTGTTTTTGTAATCAATTATCAGTACTTTCTGCCAACTCAGCTGAGACAAACTGCTCACTTTTGTGTGTGTGTGTGTGTGTGTATTTCATTATAAAAAAGAAAAGAAAAGAATGAGTAGGTTTATCAAACATGCCATTATTCTAAATTAGTACTTAATCAAAAATTTTATGATTTAAGATTAACCTAACAAGAAAAGTGAAGTCTGCCACCATGAAACCATGTGAAATAAAACAGGTAATCATGTCAGAAGTTAGTAAATAAATAAATATCATTTATGCTACATAAATTGATCTCTTACTTGACGATGGCCCTCACCCGCAAGCTGTGCTAAAAGTTTTCCATTTGGACTCACTATTGCAAAAGTAGGCCATGAATTCACTCCTAGTTGGTGCCACAAAACCATATCTCCATCATTAACAACCTGTTTCAAAATGATCACTAAATTTTTGGTTTGTAAAAGTACATGGAATGAAAAAAACAGATGTCATGCATAAATAAATCTAACAGTTGTTTTTCATCCACCATATATGTCAGGCGTACTTTTCCAATGTTCAAAATCAAGCCAATTCAATAACATGTTCAAAACTAATTCTCAATCAATCCTCTTATAGAGCTTTTCTAATTTTAGTTTCAAAGAAGAACCTTTCGGCTATAGATCGTGATAATAAACTTGTTAAGGTAAAATAAACTTATAATGACTTGTTAGTACTTGTCAGCTTTGATAAGTTGTCATGATTAGTTGTAGCAGTTTCTAACAGCTTGATCTTAACTGACAACCCTTGGCACCCCTTTAGATTCAATTTTTATAGACAAGGTAAAATGTTGATCCATGTTCCATCATCCATAATCTACATCTTTGTTTGAAATTCATATACATCTGTTAATCTAGTATTTGTTTTGTTATGTGTTTTTTTATGTAAGTAATTGTCTTATCAAATAAAGGAGTAAACATTGGCACTATTGCAAGGGACTGAACCCAAGTCACCCACATGACAAATGGGACTAGACATTGATTTTATTCCCCTTAAGAAGTCAGGTTGGATTTAGGAAATTAATGCCCTTAAACACCAACAAAAGTGGGAAGAGACAACAACATGCTCAAGAATAAGAGATTAGATGATCTCTAAGACTAGTGGAACAAAGATAACAAAGAAGAAGACTACATGAAGAAAACCTATTGATGCAATTACATCATCAAAATCAAAGTGGAAGTCACAGAAAAAGTCAAAATATGAACCAGAGTTGTAGTTGAGAATGAAAACATAACCATCCAACTAACTATGAATGCCTAGAGTGTATTAAGGAAGAGTGGGTCGAGGTTGCCAAGCAACTCCCTTCCTAAAGAAGTGTTATAATCCTCCTGATCAAGTTCAATCCGATGAAGAATGTAATAACCCTTATTTTCTCTTTGTACAAATATAATAAAATAGTCATTATTACCAAGGCATTTATAAAGAAAATATTGTGACATTATTAAGTTACAAATAAACAAATAAAAAAAATAATAAATGACAAAGTTATATAAGTTTAATATTCATTAATAGTTATAAATTATTTTACAAATCTTATCTTAGCCGAACTAATACTTTATTATTTTTAACCTTGAAAGAATCGAATTAGTGATTGGTGCATAAAGATTTCATTTAAAGTATAATGGTTGAATTATTACAAGAGAACCCGATAACTAAAAGAGATTTTGAAACGCCATGTTAAGCCTGACAACCCTAAGTCGAGCCTCCTAACGCAGCAGGAACTCATGGTCGGGCCTCTCTGAAGCAACGCAACTCTTCAGGCGAGAAGGCGCTTCGATTAATGCTTTCTCCATCCTTCTTTTAAGCTGCGCGATGTTGAGAACGGAGAAGACAACGATTTCAGGAGATATACATCACGTCTGAAGATAGAAAACACAAAAACGCGGGGTGCAGAAACACGAATTGGAAAGGAATTTCTGAAACAGGATACTCGTCCAAATGCAGTGAAGGCTGAAATAATTGGACAAAATCTGATATGTTGAAGCCATACCCAACCTAGCTACTTGTTCATTGTTAATATAATAACAAAGAATTAATATTCCAGTGTATATAGTATTGAATATCGAATTCTTAAGTAGAAATGGCTTTAGCAATATAACATAATTCAGTGATACTTCTTATTAAGAGAGATAAATCATCAAGCTATGCCTGTTCCCTGCAATTCATAGGAGGGGAGGTTTGGACGCCCATGAAGGAGAGCAGATACTAGGATCTCTTCGAAGTATTCCACTCTCCTGGATGACTGCGGGTCTGCCCAGGGGAGCCAAAGGGGTCAGTACAACAGGTGTTTGTTGACTACCTTTGGGCTGAGAAGAGAGGCGCTAAGGGCTTCCTTGTGCGTGGTCCACTCCTACCCCTTTGTGGATTAGAGGAGAATAGAGGATAGTTTGGAGTACTCTGCATTTTACTAATTTAATCTAGCAAACTGTGGAATTAGTGTTAGATTGCATATAATCTTTAAGGAACAATGGTTTAAATAAAAGTTTATAGTATTGCTCCACTGTATCATTAAATAATTAATCTAATTGAATTCCTTATTTTCATAAAACCTTTGGTATTTTAGGGAAATTTTTTGAACTTTGTTCAAAGGGGAACATTACAATTGGTATCAGAGCCTCTTTCCTGCCACCTTGTGGGGGAAATTGGTACATGAAAGTCTACCACAGAAAGAACCCTAAAACTGTTGACATCATGGGTGAACAATTAGGGAATGAGCTTAGAACATTCATGGAAAGCAATGAACGAAAAACACAAGCACTAATAGAGCAAAATGAAAAAACAAGCCAAGCCTTACTTCAAGCCTTGCAGGATATGAATGCCACTATAAGTAACCTCAGGAATAACTGTTCAAATGGGAGGGATATAAATTCAAACCATTCTGAAAACAATAATGATAATACTTCCTCAAACCCAAGGATTCAAAGACCAAACTTCCTACCTAGAAAAGAAACTATGATGGAAGGCGAGAACAATCCCTCTTTACAGAATGGGGAGGATATAGTTGCAGCCTATGCAAGATTAGATCCCGACATAAGAGAGATCATATCTTTTAGAAATTTCTTAGAAGCCAAGAAGCTAGAATTTCCCCATAAAGAGGATAAACAATCAAGTAAAGATCTTAAACAAAAGGTTAACAAATTAACTCTACCAAGCTTTGATGGATCAAATAAAATCACAGCCTACTCGTGGATACAAAAGTTGAATACCTATCTAAATCTAAGTCCCATGACCGAGGAGGATGCGGTACAATTTGCTATATTACATCTTGAGGGGTTGGTTCATGAATGGTGGCTCCATGGCACCCTCACACAGGGATGTAACAATAACATGTCTTACGAAGAATTCACTCAAAAACTTATTAAAAGGTTCGATAGGAAACATCCTCAAAAGGACTTCAAGGAATTAACCCTCCTAAAGCAGCAAGGATCCGTTGAAGATTATGTTTCCGAATTTCAACAAATTTCTGTTAGGGTAAAAGGAATTGATGAAGACAGCCTCACCTACCTTTTTGTTGAGGGATTAAGGGATTCCATCAAAAGATTGGTGAGTGCCCTTAAACCTAATTCTCTAGATGACACCATTGATAAAGCACTCACCTTAGAAGATACATCTACACCAGTAAAGTCATCTAAGCCTTTACCTTACAAAAAAGATAAACATAAGAGGGACCTCCCAAATGGAAAAAGGGCAGAGTTACGTAGGAAAGATTTATGCTACACTTGCAATCAAAAATGGTATAGGGGGCATAAATGTAAAAAAGAGGACCTTGAGAAAGAAAGGGAGAGACTTAAGAAAGAAGATTTGTGTTTTAGATGTAAAGAAAGATGGTTCAAGGGCCATAGGTGTAGAAGTCAAGCTCACAACATGGGAGTCCTTTCCGATGAAGAAGATAGAGGGAAACCAGAAGAATTTGAAAGACCTAACAAGAAGATCAGGTATGGTGAAGAAGAAAAAGGAACCTTGGCAGCCATCTCAAGAGCCTCAAAGCATCACCCTTTCCGAATTAAAAGTACAATCAAAGGGAAAAGGGTAATTGCTCTTATGGATAGTGGGCAACCCACAATTTCATTGACACAAACCTAGCATCAAAGCTGAAACTTGGAACTCAAGAATTTAAGGGTTTCCAAGTAGCCTTAGATGATGGTTCCACTACCTCTTGCAACCGGAAGATTCCGCAACTAGACATAACCTTGGGAAAGCACGCCACTACAGAAGATTTATACGTGGTTAATTTGGGAGATAAAGACATAATCTTGGGTACCCTATGGATACATTCATTAGGGCAATTTTCCTTGGATCTTCCAAAGATGGAACTATGTTTTTTACATAAAGGAGAAGAGGTCCTCCTCCAAGGATTAACTGATGGATCACCTAGGATGGTTTCATCCAAGAAAATGGAAAAAATTGTAAGGTAAGAATAAAATCAACTTTGATAAATCATATATGTAAATATTCATTAGCAACAACTTTACCATATTTCTAAAATTTTACTTGACATGATGTCTAGGAAGGGGCAAGGTGAATGGATGGCACAATGCATGATACTTGATAAGTTTGTTTCACAAAAGAAAGCCATTCATGTTGATATTAAACCTATCCTTAGAAGTCACAAAAGAGTATTTGAAGATATACCTCCTGGATTACCTCCGAAAAGAGGATTTGAACACACTATAGAGTTGGAAGAGGGGGCAAAGCCTGTTATTACCACACCCTACCGTCATCCAAGGGCTTATAAAGAGGAAATAGAGAAGACCATAAAAGAATTATTGGAAATGGGACACATCCAACCTAGCTCTAGCCCTTTTGCCTCATCAGTCATGCTTGTAAAGAAAAAGGACGGCACAATGAGAATGTGCATAGATTATCGAGCACTTAACAAGAAAACAATCAAGAATCGGTATCCTATCCCAAGGGTTGATGAATTGATAGATGAGCTTCATGGTGCAGTATACTTTTCAAAAATAGATCTTCGCTCATGATATCATCAAATAAGGGTAAGAGCGGAAGATATTCACAAAACAGCTTTCAGGTGTCATTATGGGCATTTTGAGTTTTTAGTCTTACCCTTTGGCCTCACAAATGCCCCGGCTACTTTTCAGTCTTGTATGAATCATGTCTTCAGGGGACAATTGAGGAAATTCCTACTCGTATTTTTTGATGACATTTTGATCTACAGCAAAACATGGGAAGAACATTTAAGACACCTAGAAGAAGTATTGGGAATACTTGAACAACACTCTCTATTTGCAAAGATGTCCAAATGTGAATTTGGGATGGAAGAAATTTTGTATCTTGGTCATAAGATTAGTGCGGAAGGAGTAAAAGTTGATGAAGAAAAAATAGAGGCCATTAAAAGTTGGCCCAAGCCTAGAACCCTTACGCACCTTAGGGGATTCCTAGGATTGTGTAGCTACTATCGAAGATTTGTGAAGGGTTTTTCAAAACTCACTACACCTTTGACAGACTTAGCCAAGAAAGGAGCTTTTACTTGGACAGAAGAAGCCCAATCAGCCTTTGAGAAACTTAAAGAGGTCATGAGTTCATGTCCCGTATTGGCAATACCAGATTTCTCATCACCGTTTGAATTATGTTGTGATGCCTCAGGAGAAGGCATTGGCGCAGTGTTAATGCAAAAAAGGCACCCCATAGCCTTTGAGAGTAGGAAACTTAAGGAATCTGAAAGAGCCTATTCAGTATATGATAAAGAAATGTTAGCAATAATGCATGCTTTGGAAAAATTTCGACAGTACCTTATTTGTGGGAAATTTACCGTGAAGACTGATCACAACAGTCTAAGATTTTTCCTTAACCAAAAAGACTTAAATGATAGACAACAGAAATGGGTAAGTAAGCTTCAAGCATATAACTTTGATATTGAGTTTATGAAAGGAAAGAATAATGTAGTTGCAGACGCCCTCTCATACCCCACCTGGATTCGGTAACAGCTGTGTCCTTTGAGTGGAAAGCAGACATAATAGTTGAATATGCCAAAGACACCTTCTCTAGTAGCATTTTGGAAGGGAAGATACAAGATGAAAACTTCAAAGTAAGAGATGACCTTATCCTTTACAAAAATAGGATATATCTTACAGCAGGATCTAAAGTAAAGGCAAAAATTCTGAAGGATTACCATGATAATCCCCTAGTGGGACATCAAGGATTCTACAAAACTTACAAAAAGATTAGAGAGAGGTTTTCATGGAAGGGATTAAAAAAGGATGTACTAAGGCATACTAGAGAATGCATGGTATGTCAAAGGAATAAAGATGAACATGTACTTCCGGCAGGTCTACTTCAACCTTTGCCTATACCAGATCAGAAATGGGAAAGTATTTCCATGGACTTTATCACTGGCCTACTGTTGGCGTAAAATCTAACACCTCTGGAGTGCAGGTTTGTACGGACAGCTATGTACACTACGCAATGAGTGCTCTTCAAATTAGGAGGGGAAGCTCCCTCGTTGTGCTGGAATGCATGGAAAAGAAAAGTAATCTAAGTCCTATCTTTTTGTTCACCTGGAAGGGCACAAGGTTAAGAAACCAAAACGTTGACTAAGGATTTTCGTTTCATCATTAACTACAACTAAGCTAACTACTTTAAATCTATCCAGTTTCCTCAAGAAAACAGAGCATGAGGAAATGGAGCAGGGTTTGACTATCGGACGATAAACGAGTTTAGATTCTCTACTTGAAGGCAAGGTGGCGCATCTATCAGCTCAATCTAGACAAGTTTATTGGGCACAAAACAGATTTAAGAATTTACTATCACAATCTTATGAAACCCTATGTGGCATAACACTTGATCATAATAGTAAACACTCACAAAACAGCTTTATCATCCCAATCGCATGAAACCCTATGTGGCATAACACTTGATCGTAATGATAAAGATTCACAAAACAGATTTACCTAAACTATGGGAAGAATTTACTGCGCCAATCTTATGAAACCCTATGTGGCATAACACTTGATCAAAGTAGTAAAGACTTCACAAAACAAATTTATCATCACAATCTCACGAAACCCTATGTGGCATAACTCTTGATTATAATGATAAAAGATTCACAAAACAGAAAGAATCCACCATTACAGTTGCATGAAACCCTATGTGGCATAACAATTAATTGTAATAGCGAAGACACATGAACAAATACCAAAAGAGCAATATTGAGGGCAAGGTAGGCGCAGCATATATTTCTCTCCCAAGCAAAAGTTAATTACAAATGAGCAAAAGCTCTTATTTATATACACAAGGTGTAGGGAACCCTAAAATCACCTTGTGTTAACTACAGTCTCGCAAATGCATGCATGAAGTAAACTATACTGATTAAGCGAAAGCTACCATCATAACCGTACATTTAACCTAAATGGACCATGTGCAAGCATGCACGCCCTTATTTAAAGCAAAGTTAACTGGACACTACCTCAGTTAACTGGAAACCCTAACCCTAACTCCTGTGATGATAATTCCAAGGATGAGATAAGCATGTGTTAAGTCAGCAAGTAAACTCAAGACTGAAAGTCGAGTTAACTGCTGCTCATGACTCAACCCTCGAAACTAACTGTAGGTTCCAACTGGCAGATCACTCCATGTCATCTTAGTCTAACAGTTCAACCAAGAACTCATCAATATCTATGTCATCTGGCACTTTGACGCTGTCAAAAAAAATAATCTGTCTCTTCAGTGCTTTGTCGTCCTTTTTAACTGTATACATGCCATCTTTAACATCTTTAGTCGCTTTTTCTGAAACTGGCTGAAATTACTGAAAAGTGATCCAAAATCTCCATCAAGATATCAAGAACATGCTTCTGAAACTCAGTTTGCACAACCTCGAGATCAGCGTAGGTACCATTTTTATGAAGATAATGGCACAGTATCTGAGTGACTTTGGCGGCTCCATAAATGGAGTAATCTCTGTTCCTTTTGCAGCTTAACGCTTCATTGTCAGTGGCTCCGATGAAAACCTAAATTAAGACCGATTTGGTCTTGAATTCAGTCTATGTGAATTGCATTCTGAAAAACTCGCCCGTTGACTGTGAACACAGCTATGTTCTGACAACTTTCTCCAGAAAGCTAAAATGGCTCGGAGTGAGGCTAAAAATACCCTGTCGGAAGATAATCTTCACCAAAAATTCTGAGACATGGGTTTTGTCCAGAAAATGATTCTAAGACAACCCACAACGTCAGAATTGCGAAAACATGTCGTTTAGCTTAACATGCAAAGATTCTTCAGTCGAGAACTGCAGGGGTTTTTAGAGCTTCCCGGGGCAATTTTTCATGAGAAAAATTTGGAACATGGGTTTTATGCACAACAAAATTCTGAACAAACCCAGATGATTTGATTTTCAAAAATATGTGATTTTATCCCACATGCAAAGAAATCTTCGGAAAAAAGCATAGAGCTTCAGAATGAAGGCTGCGGGGCAATTTTCTCAAAAAAATCTAAGACGTGGGTTTTGCTGCAAATGTTGAAATATGCGAACCCAGATGATCAGATTCTGAATATGTGTTGAATTTTTTTGACATGTGAAGAAAGTACCTAAGGTGAGAAATAGAAGAAATAAGACAGAAGATAGAAAGTTTTGCTTGTCTGCTTCTGAAAAATCTGCCAACTTCTTCTTTGGAACTTGACAAAACCTGCATGCAAAGTGAAAATAAAGTCTAGAATCGCCTTCCTCTGAACAATCTGAACTCGTTGCTTCGAAGAATGTTGAATTCGGACACCTGTAGCACCTTTAGCTTGCTGGTTGCTCAAGAAGAATATAAGCTTCAGAGCAAAAGATGATGAAATAATGGACGCCATTCTTGAAATATATAGAATTTCATCTTTGAAAATTTGCACTATGCAAGGAAAGCTTGAAAAGTGCGCTTGGCTTCTAATTGGACCTCATTTTAGTTAACTGGAACTCAGATATGCTAAATAAAGAGCCATGCATTAGGGTTTGCCCTTCAACACTTCAGTTAACCACTCTATACGAGTTTGACTTCAGTTAATCATCTTATCAAGTTCGCCATCCTTCACATTTGCTTTGGATTCACCAAATTTAACCTAAGGCGACCCTTTTGATAACTTCAGTTAACAATATTGATTGAGATGAGGAATTCGCCATTTTCATGCAATCCATGTTCTAAATATAGCAACCCTTTTCAATCTTCAGTTGGCCTTCAAGAAGTGCGCCAACTTCACTCTTATGCTTCAATTCAGTTCTAAAAATAGCAACCCTTTTGGAACTAAAGTTATTATTCCTTGAAAAGTGCGTTGCTTCACTAATTCATGCTTCATCAATAAAATCTAAATATGGCGACCCTTTTGATAAGTTCAGTTAACACAAAAATGCGCCATACTTCACAAATTAATGCTTCATCATTCAATTCGTCCCTTTTAGAACTTCAGTTGACACTCAATGAAGCGCCATCTTCACTAAAACTTCACAATTGCAACCAAATTCGTCATGCATGTGAACTCCAGTTGACATTCACTAATAATCTTCAGTTAAGTCAACATGCAATCAAGTTAACTCAACATGCAAGGTAGTTAACTGAACATGCAAACTAGTTAACTCGACATGCAAACTGAAAGATCACTCCACATGCCAACATACGAACTGAAGATGACAACCCAGAAATCGTTTAGTCTAACTGCAGTCAGAACTCCAGTTAAGGCGTCCATTCAACTCACTTTCGAAAATCCAACTTTGAACTCTCAAGCGAATTCCAGACTTAGCCAAATTTTATGAAAATTTAAGCTAAAACCTCTGTCGGGACCTCTGTTCATCCTCTGACACTGGTTGACTGACTTCTCCGATTGGCTGGCTGACAGGTGCATTGCAGAGCTAAGTAAAAACTGATCAAAAGATATCTTGAGACTGTACGCCATAAAATAGACATCTGAAGGCTCAAAAATCCAAGCGCCCTTTTCCAAAAGCTGCTCTTTTTACCAGACTTAGTCAAATTTTGACTTCTGCGTTTCAAACGAAGGGAAAAACAAAATCCTTCATAACTTCTAATTTAGCAACTTTCAGGACTGAATCTCAAGTTCACTGTGAAGCTAACCTCATTCTGCACGACAGCTGCAAAGGCACATTTCCCAAGAAAATATCATCTGAGGGGTGAAAAACTAGGGCGCCTTTTTGAAAAGTTGCTCTTTTCACTCCAGACTTTGCCATTTCTGGAAACGACAAAAATAATACAAAAACCTCGACTGCAAGCTGCTGAGACATCTTCTGATCTGACGGAGACAGGCAACGGAAAGCTGAACATAACACAGACACATTGAACATCTGAAATTATCAAAAAGAAAGCATTAAAGGCTTGAAAAGCTTAGGCGCCTTTCTCAAAAAGTGCTCTTTTGCTTTTTCCTCTGATATTTTGACTAAGATTTGACCCTACGTTTGACCTCCGGTTCAGGCACTTCGGCAACTCAGATTCACCCACTGACGGATGCGTCGCGAAGCTTGAACAAACGTAAGATAAACATCTTGGGTGGCATTTAGCCAAAAACCTACATCTGGCACCTCAAAAAGATGGGTGCCTTTTCCAAAAGCTGCGCTTTTCACCAGTGTTAGCCAATTCTTGCTTTCGCCTCGTTTTGCGCTGTATCTTCCATAACTTGCTCGAAACAGGTCCATTTGATAAGCTTGATAGCTCACTGCGAAGCTGATGTGATGCCGGACAAAAGTCTGTTGGAGGTGACAAACCCTAAAAACAGGATATGAGCCCCTAAAAGATAGGGTGCCTATTTGAGAATGTGCTCCCTTCTTCAGAGAGAAAATTTTGATGTTTTTCGTTCAAATTTTCATTTTCCTTAAATCTCTTCAGTAACAGACTGACATGACATTGACACCAACTCCATATTTAAAAACCCCAAAAACGACCATTCTGACAACACTTTAACAAGATTAAGACTCAATTAAGCAAAATGCCTTAGTGAAGCAAAAAAATTTTGGTTTTGAGTACAACACCTACCAAGGGTCCAAAACAAAGATTGCATTTATGTTGTGGTGGATTGTCTAACCAAGTATGCTCACTTTATGGCTATATCATCAGATTTTAAGGCCCCTCAGGTGGCTGACATGTTCTTCAAAGAAGTTTTTAGATTGCATGGCCTACCAAGAAATATCATAAGTGATAGAGACAGCCGTTCCTCAGTTTATTTTGGCAAGAATTATTCAGATTGGCTGGAACAAAACTAACTCCAAGCACCAGTTATCACCCACAAACGGATGGGCAAACGGAAATCGTCAACAAATGGTTGGAGGGTTACTTAAGGAACTATGTCACAAGACAGCAAAATGGATGGATCAAGTGGTTGCACTTAGGGGAATATTGTTACAACACTACTCATCATATGTCTATTGGTATGAGTCCTTTCCAAGCATTGTACGGATATGAGGCTACTTCCTTTGGGGATTTAATCAAAGCGCAGAGTCGTGTCCCAGGGGCAAAAGACTTTGTACAACAGAATGTGGACATTATGAACTCACCTAGGGACAACCTCCATCAAGCACAGAATCAACAAAAAATGTATGCTGACAAGAAAAGGAAGGAACGTACTTTTGAAGTGGGTGATTTGGTCTTTTTGAGACTACAACCTTACAAACAGTCTTCCATTAAAGTCAGTGGGAAAGAAAAGCTTAAGCCCCGTTTCTTCGGGCCCTACAAGATTTTAAGAAGAATAGGAGAAGTGGCATATGAATTAGAGTTGCCCACACAAAGCAAGATCCATAACGTATTTCATGTATCCGCCTCAAGAAGGTTTTAGGACATGTGGTTCCCAATATAGAACTACCCCGACTAGATAATGAGGGGAAGTTAATTCTCGAACCTGATGTCATCTTGGATATGCGTGAAATGAAATATTCCGAGCCAATTTTTTCATTTTTTCAATTAACAGATTACAAAGCAGTGCACCCGTTAAGGTTAGAGGAGAGAACCAAAACGTGCAAGAAAGCAACTCTAACCAGAATGGCGCCGATGATGGCGAGCATTGGTCAGAGGATCTAAAACAAACTGCTTATGCTGTAACTCTAACTAGTATGGCGCCGATGATGGCGAGCATTGGACAGAGGATCTTCTACTCTAAATACAAAAAGGAACTCAACACCAAGTATGTGCTACCCAATCCAGTATGGAGTGAGGGGGACCATATGGCGGAGTGTTACAAATACAATGCTTGAAAGAAATAACTGTAATGCTGAAAGTACTCAACACCCAAAATGTGCTTTCTAACCCGGAGTGGGAAAGGAGCTACCATAGGGCGGAGATGTAGGATATTACAAGGCAATTACAGAATGTAAAGATGAGCATTACAAATCAAATAATTAAGCAAGATTAAGAACAACTGGTCAGTACTACTGCCAGCTTACAAAGATGTCATTGCCTGCAATATCAAGACTTAAGATGCTCTTTCAAATGATGCATTCAACAAGGAAGCTTCTGCAAAGTATACAATGAAATCTCAACACCAACCAGATAAGGAAGATGCAGATTTCTTAAACTGTCATACAAATCTGCACTTTTTGTCATAAAACCAGCAACCTATGAATTTACTCATATGCTCATAACTCTCTCATTTCTCACCCAAATGATCTCAAATCTGATGCAATAGACCCTCAAAATGATGGCGCCTAACTTAGTAATAAGAAATGGCATCTAAAATGGTTATTAATTACTGACACGAATCCCAATGCACTCTAGAAAGTTCGGCCTTCAAGGAATGACGGATTTGCATTATAAAATCATAAGCTTCGTATTAAAATCTGCAAATATTCATGAAGGGGCGCCCTTACCAATAAGATGCAATGACACAATACCCAGAACGAGATTATTTATGTTTTCTGATTTACAAATGAAAACACGGATCTGCTGTAGCTTAAAATGCAAAATGCTGAAACCCACTAATATGCAAAACAGATCTAATAATGCACAAGCTGAAACAATGCTCAAAACTAAATGCAAACTCACAAATCTATCTTAAATCACCACTAGTCGCTGTCTTTCAAGCGAGAAGCAATGCCCAAGCTAGGAGGCCTTCATTCCTCGAAGCAATCCCAAAGCCAATCCGGCAGCATAACATTCCTGTAGATAAAAGATACCCAAATGATGATCCAAGTCTTCCTTTTATAATTTCAGGTTGACTTCTCGAAACCCTAAACTCCTCTCAAAGTCAAAAACCCTAATCTCCTCAAAGATGGCGTCCTTTTCCTTCAAGTTGAATATTCACTTTTAAAATAAATTCAATACTTTAATAAATGCGCCCACCTTATATCTTGATTTGACTTTGGATAAAATATAAAATAATCCTTAATGAGGCGCCACCCTCAAAAAGACCACTTTTCAAAACAACATAAAGTCAATAGACTAGGCCAAGGGGTCAACGTTCGAATAAAATATTAAAACGTAACTTTTAATTAAATATATCAACTTATCTCTCCAAATGTGCCCTGAAGCCAATAATGACCAAGTCAACTGACCAAACTGAAGTAGGAAGTCAATCAAGCCGAACCCAACTGAAAATCTGCCAGAAATAGAATTTACTAAAAATAGTAAATTCCTGAAGATGCTCAGAAAGCCGAGATGAACATACCACTGCGAAGCTCTCTGAAAACCCAGAAAGAATCCGCCATTGAAACCACTAACTCTGAGCAAGGACATCCTTAAAAATAGGAAACCCTAATTTTACCTTCCGACTAGCCTTCGGGTTCCCAGAAAAAAGGCCAACGGTCACTGGAAAGGTCAAGTTTGAGAAGGGGACATTACAATCCGCCCTTCCCAAAATTGCTTGTCCTCAAGCAATACCACCACAACTCCAGAAATTTGAAAACTAGTCCATACGCAACAAGTATGATCCCTGGTTCCCAAATGCGTCTCAGGAAAAACCCACCATGCCGATGCTGCACCACTCTGATCACATCAATGAAAATATCATGCCGATGCTGCACTGACTCCCCTTGTAACTCCAAAGTGTTACCATCTATGATACTCAAACTGAAAGATCTTAAAGGAGGGGGATCAAAATCATGCAACATCTCATGTCCACAATGCCCCGAATTAACAGTATCAACCATACTACTGTCAATCAGAATTCTAAGCAATAGGAAGGATAGTCTACTCAAATCAAACTTGAATTCTTCAGCATACCTCCACATGATAACAAACGGAACCATGACTGCAAATGTGTCATCTTCAAATCTTTTTGCAAAGAGGAAGGCAATCCTTTGCAAAAGCTCAACAAATTCAAACTCAGGACTCCGCATGAATTCCCTATGCCTCAACTGAATTATCATGGCACAACTATGAAGTCTGAAGAATTTTTTCACAACCCCAACCCCAAGAGTCTCAAAATATAGATTCAAAGTATGGGGTAGCTCATTGTCATGAACCAATAATGAAAATAAACCATCAGAATTTGCATTACAAACCTCCAAAGTGGCTGAAAAACACGCTAAAGCCATCTCCATCAGAAAACTACCACTTCTTTGATCAGGAGTGAGGTACCAACTCTCCTGAATGAAAGTAACTCCATAAGTAAGGTGGCTGGTCTGCCTCCAACCAGCAAACTCGTGTCTCAAAATCTGCCCTTGTCTGAGCTGAAAGTCACTTCCAAGAACTACCGATCGTTGATCTTTCCAACCCAAATTCAAAATTTCTCTCCAATCCATTTGTTGATGAACAAACGGAACCATCAAGTAGCTGGAAATGAAGGGAACAACATCAACAAGTCTGGAAGTTTGTTCCTTATCCCTCCAAGAGTCTTTTCCATAAGTAATAAACTCTGACAACCCAAGTTGGGAATCCCAAACATGGATACTCAACTGGAAGTGATTTTCAACACACTGCAAAGAAATCTCTACACATTCCAAAGTGCTAGTGAAAACCAAGTGCCTTCTCACGAAACTGATGCCCCTTCTAGTAAATCCTTGAAGCTTAACCATGAAAGCTTCCACATTAAGGGAGTATGAAACATAGAGTGGCTTCAATTTCCGCTCCCAAAACTGATCAATATGATTCCAAACATCATTCCACCCAAGGGATGGATTGTCAAGAGTGCAACTACCAAAGTCTAGTTCACCTTTTCCCCATTCCTCCTGAGTAGTAGGTCTGAAATCTTCACTCGTTGCTGCTGTGATGAAGTTACCAACAGCTACCAAGACTTGTCTCTTCAACACCTTGATGTCATAGATGTTGAAATTACCTTGCTTCGTCACCTCCCATGTAGAACCTTCATCCTCAAAGCCACTTATGCATCCATTACTACTCAACATACGTGGCACATCCTCATGGAGTGATATCGAAGCATCCAAGCACTGGAAACCAGAATCAGTTTCATTCTCCATTTCATCCTCTACTTCATAGAGAGGATTATCATAACTTTTCTCATCACCTTCTTGAAAAAGAGGATTGTCATAAACTTGAAAGTCATTCCTTTCATCTTGCTGCTCCAAATCTGCACATGCAACCTTTGATTTTCTTGTGAAACCTTCAAGATCAAACTCCTCTCGAAGACTATCAATCTCATCAATTACTTGCTTGATTTCTCCAGCTCTTCGTGCATCCTCTTGCTCCTTGAAAAGTTTGAAATCTGCAAACTGGTCTTCAACCTTTCTTAGAGCCAACTAAGTTTCTTTCAACTCGTCCTCTGTTGATTTAAGCTCCAAGGTGAGCTCTTCAACCATACTCTCCCTTTCTTCGAAAACAATGAAGGCCTTCTTTGCAGATTCAACGGCATGATCTTGATCTTCAATCAAGTGTATGTATGCTGATTTCAATGACTCCAAAGAGCCTCTGATAAGTCGCAAGTTAGGAAGAGCAACTTCATCCTTAACTCCACTTCGTCTCTCTTCAGACTGAGCCTTCCAATAGAGATCATCAACCAAATTGTGTGTGCGATCAAATAGGGATAGCGTTTGTACTTCTCTTCCAAAAGATACCTTGCATTGATCTTCCCACTCATGAACATGCAAAGACGGTGAACTGCTGATAGGCTGCAACTGAAAATCAGAACTTCGTTCCTTGCCTTTGCTGCCCTCTTTGCTACTCCAACATTCTTGTACTTCACCACCAACTAGCAGAGAATGCTCATCATCATAAAAAGCATCATACTCCACAAATTCTTCAACCCATTGCTTGCAACCAGCTTCGTGTATTGATAAATCTGATTTGTGTTTAATAACACTTTCAAACTCTCCATCTTCAAGAGCCATATGGACTTCTAGCTCTTCTTCTTCATCACGGCCTCCTTGATCAAACATTAGACCAGTATCCAACCTGCTCAAGGAATCATGTTTGTCCGCTGTTCGGAAAGTTTCTGTAACCACAAATTCCTCTTTAGTGGCTGCAACCACTCCAAAGAGATCATTATGGAATTTTGTGGAACAATCTTCTTCTTCAAAGACAACTTCTCCTCCAAGGGCCACCTCATAGTCTACTGTGCAACCTGGTTCTTGTTCTTCATCAGGATCAAAGGGAAACTTATCCCACACAGGTTCTTTAACATAACTTGATGCCATCACACCCGGATCCCAAATGCTAGTGAGCTGATTAAGATGATCAACTGGAAAAAACTTATCATGCTCCCCTTGTAGTGATGACTCTTTGAATAAGTCAAGTCCTAATTCACTTAAGCTGAAATCATCAAAAAAGTTTTTCTCCAATGGCTCAGTTTGCTGATCAATCCCATGACCAACAATGTCACCCCCGAAATGAAGTGAAGAATCTTCAATGTTTGGTGTTTGAAAAACTTCATCTTCATTATCTTCTATGGAACCCTCATGAGAGATTATGTTGCTGATTTCCTTATGTGGAACTTCTCGGGAAGTTGAGACAGCAACAAGAGCCAATCTATCCCTCACTAAATCTTCAACAAGAGGAGGTACAAACACATCGAAATCATTACCAACATCACCACTTTGGTAACGGTCATAAGCTGATTCAAAGACACCAATAGTATTTCCTTCAACTTGCTCTTCTTCACTTGCTATCACATGCAAGTCAAAGGGCGTATTATGAGGCTCTTCCACACACTCTTCAACTGTCACGTTTTCTCCTTCGAGCTCACGATCATTTTGATGTGATATGTGCACCTTGTTTGTGCCATCTTCAATGCTAGATGACTGATTTTTCTCTTCAACTTGCATATTTGTCGGCTGCAATCCACAAATAGGCACTTCATCTCCTTCCTTCTTTGATTCTTCGAACATAGCTTGTTCTGCTTCCCTTTTTATCCTTTTCCTAATGTGGTCCACCATCTTCCACTTTTCGGGCTCCACTGACGCCACACACTTCAAATGGGAATCAAATGAAACATTGTACCTATAATCATCTGGCATGGTTTGATATTGCTCACGGAGTTTGACAGCCTCATCTTCACATTGTCTTTTAAACTGTCTGGCATATTCAATGAAGTCCCTTACGACATCACTAACCTTTCCTTCCTCCGATGCCATAGTTGAATCTGACTTCTCACGACCCATAGGCCTTAGAAAATGCAACATCTTTGAAACTTCTGAAAACTAATACTGAACTCAGCTCTGACCTCTGATGTAGAATCTGTTTTCTCTGTCAAGTGAACTCTGATGGGCACAGGATGGCAGGTCTTGGCTCTGATACCACTGAAATATTCCGAGCCAATTTTTTCGTTTTTCAATTAACAGATTACAAAGCAGTGCACCCGTTAAGGTTAGAGGAGAAAACCAAAACGTGCAAGAAAGCAACTCTAACCAGAATGGCGCCGATGATGGCGAGCATTGGTCAGAGGATCTAAAACAAACTGCTTATGCTGTAACTCTAACCAGTATGGCGCCGATGATGGCGAGCATTGGACAGAGGATCTTCTACTCTAAATACAAAAAGGAACTCAACACCAAGTATGTACTACCCAATCCAGTATGGAGTGAGGGGCGACCATATGGCGGAGTGTTACAAAATACAATGCTTGAAAGAAATAACTGTAATGCTGAAAGTACTCAACACCCAGAATGTGCTTTCTAACCCGGAGTGGGAAAGGAGCTACCATAGGGCGGAGATGTAGGATATTACAAGGCAATTACAGAATGTACAGATGAGCATTACAAATCAAATAATTAAGCAAGATTAAGAACAACTGGTCAGTACTACTGCCAGCTTACAAAGATGTCATTGCCTGCAATATCAAGACTTAAGATGCTCTTTCAAATGATGCATTCAACAAGGAAGCTTCTGCAAAGTATACAATGAAATCTCAACACCAACCAGATAAGGAAGATGCAGATTTCTTAAACTGTCATACAAATCTGCACTTTTTGTCATAAAACCAGCAACCTATGAATTTACTCATATGCTCATAACTCTCTCATTTCTCACCCAAATGATCTCAAATCTGATGCAATAGACCCTCAAAATGATGGCGCCTAACTTAGTAATAAGAAATGGCATCTAAAAATGGTTATTAATTACTGACACGAATCCCAATGCACTCTAGAAAGTTCGGCCTTCAAGGAATGACGGATTTGCATTATAAAATCATAAGCTTCGTATTAAAATCTGCAAATATTCATGAAGGGGCGCCCTTACCAATAAGATACAATGACACAATACCCAGAACGAGATTATTTTTGATTTCTGATTTACAAATGAAAACACGGATCTGCGGTAGCTTAAAATGCAAAATGCTGAAACCCACTAATATGCAAAACAGATCTAATAATGCACAAGCTGAAACAATGCTCAAAACTAAATGCAAACTCACAAATCTATCTTAAATCACCACTAGTCGCTGTCTTTCAAGCGAGAAGCAATGCCCAAGCTAGGAGGCCTTCATTCCTCGAAGCAATCCCAAAGCCAATCCGGCAGCATAACATTCCTGTAGATAAAAGATACCCAAATGATGATCCAAGTCTTCCTTTTATAATTTCAGGTTGACTTCTCGAAACCCTAAACTCCTCTCAAAGTCAAAAACCCTAATCTCCTCAAAGATGGCGTCCTTTTCCTTCAAGTTGAATATTCACTTTTAAAATAAATTCAATACTTTAATAAATGCGCCCACCTTATATCTTGATTTGACTTTGGATAAAATATAAAATAATCCTTAATGAGGCGCCACCCTCAAAAAGACCACTTTTCAAAACAACATAAAGTCAATAGACTAGGCCAAGGGGTCAACGTTCGAATAAAATATTAAAACGTGACTTTTAATTAAATATATCAACTTATCTCTCCAATTGTGCCCTGAAGCCAATAATGACCAAGTCAACTGACCAAACTGAAGTAGGAAGTCAACCAAGCCGAACCCAACTGAAAATCTGCCAGAAATAGAATTTACTAAAAATAGTAAATTCCTGAAGATGCTCAGAAAGCCGAGATGAACATACCACTGCGAAGCTCTCTGAAAACCCAGAAAGAATCCGCCATTGAAACCACTAACTCTGAGCAAGGACATCCTTAAAAATAGGAAACCCTAATTTTACCTTCCGACTAGCCTTCGGGTTCCCAGAAAAAAGGCCAACGGTCACTGGAAAGGTCAAGTTTGAGAAGGGGACATTACAATCCGCCCTTCCCAAAATTGCTTGTCCTCAAACAATACCACCACAACTCCAGAAATTTGAAAACTAGTCCATACGCAACAAGTATGATCCCTGGTTCCCAAATGCGTCTCAGGAAAAACCCACCATGCCGATGCTGCACCACTCTGATCACATCAATGAAAATATCATGCCGATGCTGCACTGACTCCCCTTGTAACTCCAAAGGTGTTACCATCTATGATACTCAAACTGGAAGATCTTAAAGGAGGGGATCAAAATCATGCAACATCTCATGTCCACAATGCCCCGAATTAACAGTATCAACCATACTACTGTCAATCAGAATTCTAAGCAATAGGAAGGATAGTCTACTCAAATCAAACTTGAATTCTTCAGCATACCTCCACATGATAACAAACGGAACCATGACTGCAAATGTGTCATCTTCAAATCTTTTTGCAAAGAGGAAGGCAATCCTTTGCAAAAGCTCAACAAATTCAAACTCAGGACTCCGCATGAATTCCCTATGCCTCAACTGAATTATCATGGCACAACTATGAAGTCTGAAGAATTTTTTCACAACCCCAACCCCAAGAGTCTCAAAATATAGATTCAAAGTATGGGGTAGCTCATTGTCATGAACCAATAATGAAAATAAACCATCAGAATTTGCATTACAAACCTCCAAAGTGGCTGAAAAACACGCTAAAGCCATCTCCATCAGAAAACTACCACTTCTTTGATCAGGAGTGAGGTACCAACTCTCCTGAATGAAAGTAACTCCATAAGTAAGGTGGCTGGTCTGCCTCCAACCAGCAAACTCGTGTCTCAAAATCTGCCCTTGTCTGAGCTGAAAGTCACTTCCAAGAACTACCGATCGTTGATCTTTCCAACCCATATTCAAAATTTCTCTCCAATCCATTTGTTGATGAACAAACGGAACCATCAAGTAGCTGGAAATGAAGGGAACAACATCAACAAGTCTGGAAATTTGTTCCTTATCCCTCCAAGAGTCTTTTCCATAAGTAATAAACTCTGACAACCCAAGTTGAGAATCCCAAACATGGATACTCAACTGGAAGTGATTTTCAACACACTGCAAAGAAATCTCTACACATTCCAAAGTGCTAGTGAAAACCAAGTGCCTTCTCACGAAACTGATGCCCCTTCTAGTAAATCCTTGAAGCTTAACCATGAAAGCTTCCACATTAAGGGAGTATGAAACATAGAGTGGCTTCAATTTCCGCTCCCAAAACTGATCAATATGATTCCAAACATCATTCCACCCAAGGGATGGATTGTCAAGAGTGCAACTACCAAAGTCTAGTTCACCTTTTCCCCATTCCTCCTGAGTAGTAGGTCTGAAATCTTCACTCGTTGCTGCTGTGATGAAGTTACCAACAGCTACCAAGACTTGTCTCTTCAACACCTTGATGTCATAGATGTTGAAATTACCTTGCTTCGTCACCTCCCATGTAGAACCTTCATCCTCAGAGCCACTTATGCATCCATTACTACTCAACATACGTGGCACATCCTCATGGAGTGATATCGAAGCAACCAAGCACTGGAAACCAAAATCAGTTTCATTCTCCATTTCATCCTCTACTTCATAGAGAGGATTATCATAACTTTTCTCATCACCTTCTTGAAAAAGAGGATTGTCATAAACTTGAAAGTCATTCCTTTCATCTTGCTGCTCCAAATCTGCACATGCAACCTTTGATTTTCTTGTGAAACCTTCAAGATCAAACTCCTCTCGAAGACTATCAATCTCATCAATTACTTGCTTGATTTCTCCAGCTCTTCGTGCATCCTCTTGCTCCTTGAAAAGTTTGAAATCTGCAAACTGGTCTTCAACCTTTCTTAGAGCCAACTGAGTTTCTTTCAACTCGTCCTCTGTTGATTTAAGCTCCAAGGTGAGCTCTTCAACCATACTCTCCCTTTCTTCGAAAACAATGAAGGCCTTCTTTGCAGATTCAACGGCATGATCTTGATCTTCAATCAAGTGTATGTATGCTGATTTCAATGACTCCAAAGAGCCTCTGATAAGTTGCAAGTTAGGAAGAGCAACTTCATCCTTAACTCCACTTCGTCTCTCTTCAGACTGAGCCTTCCAATAGAGATCATCAACCAAATTGTGTGTGCGATCAAATAGGGATAGCGTTTGCACTTCTCTTCCAAAAGATACCTTGCATTGATCTTCCCACTCATGAACATGCAAAGACGGTGAACTGCTGATAGGCTGCAACTGAAAATCAGAACTTCGTTCCTTGCCTTTGCTGCCCTCTTTGCTACTCCAACATTCTTGTACTTCACCACCAACTAGCAGAGAATGCTCATCATCATAAAAAGCATCATACTCCACAAATTCTTCAACCCATTGCTTGCAACCAGCTTCGTGTATTGATAAATCTGATTTGTGTTTAATAACACTTTCAAACTCTCCATCTTCAAGAGCCATATGGACTTCTAGCTCTTCTTCTTCATCACGGCCTCCTTGATCAAACATTAGACCAGTATCCAACCTGCTCAAGGAATCATGTTTGTCCGCTGTTCGGAAAGTTTCTGTAACCACAAATTCCTCTTTAGTGGCTGCAACCACTCCAAAGAGATCATTATGGAATTTTGTGGAACAATCTTCTTCTTCAAAGACAACTTCTCCTCCAAGGGCCACCTCATAGTCTACTGTGCAACCTGGTTCTTGTTCTTCATCAGGATCAAAGGGAAACTTATCCCACACAGGTTCTTTAACATAACTTGATGCCATCACACCCGGATCCCAAATGCTAGTGAGCTGATTAAGATGATCAACTGGAAAAAACTTATCATGCTCCCCTTGTAGTGATGACTCTTTGAATAAGTCAAGTCCTAATTCACTTAAGCTGAAATCATCAAAAAAGTTTTTCTCCAATGGCTCAGTTTGCTGATCAATCCCATGACCAACAATGTCACCCCCGAAATGAAGTGAAGAATCTTCAATGTTTGGTGTTTGAAAAACTTCATCTTCATTATCTTCTATGGAACCCTCATGAGAGATTATGTTGCTGATTTCCTTATGTGGAACTTCTCGGGAAGTTGAGACAGCAACAAGAGCCAATCTATCCCTCACTAAATCTTCAACAAGAGGAGGTACAAACACATCGAAATCATTACCAACATCACCACTTTGGTAACGGTCATAAGCTGATTCAAAGACACCAATAGTATTTCCTTCAACTTGCTCTTCTTCACTTGCTATCACATGCAAGTCAAGGGGCGTATTATGAGGCTCTTCCACACACTCTTCAACTGTCACGTTTTCTCCTTCGAGCTCACGATCATTTTGATGTGATATGTGCACCTTGTTTGTGCCATCTTCAATGCTAGATGACTGATTTTTCTCTTCAACTTGCATATTTGTCGGCTGCAATCCACAAATAGGCACTTCATCTCCTTCCTTCTTTGATTCTTCGAACATAGCTTGTTCTGCTTCCCTTTTTATCCTTTTCCTAATGTGGTCCACCATCTTCCACTTTTCGGGCTCCACTGACGCCACACACTTCAAATGGGAATCAAATGAAACATTGTACCTATAATCATCTGGCATGGTTTGATATTGCTCACGGAGTTTGACAGCCTCATCTTCACATTGTCTTTTAAACTGTCTGGCATATTCAATGAAGTCCCTTACGACATCACTAACCTTTCCTTCCTCCGATGCCATAGTTGAATCTGACTTCTCACGACCCATAGGCCTTCGAAAATGCAACATCTTTGAAACTTCTGAAAACTAATACTGAACTCAGCTCTGACCTCTGATGTAGAATCTGTTTTCTCTGTCAAGTGAACTCTGATGGGCACAGGATGGCGGGATCTTGGCTCTGATACCACTGAAATATTCCGAGCCAAATTTTTTGCAATTTTCAAATTACAAGCACCCGTTAAGGTTAGATGAGAAACCAAAACGTACTGAAGCAACTCTAACCAGTATGTACACCAAGATCCCGATGTGAGCAAGGTGTGAGCATTGGTCAGAGGATCTGAATCAAACTGCTTATGCAAAAAGCAACTCTAACCAAGAATGGCGCCGATGATGGCGAGCATATGGTCAGAGGATCTTCTACTCTAAATACTGAAAGGGAACTCAACGTCAAGTATGTGCTACCCAATCCAATGCGGAGTGAGGGGTGACCATATGACGGAGTGATTACAATAACAATGCTTGAAAGAGAAATGCTGAAAGCTGAAAACACTCAACACCCAGAATGTGCTTGCTAACCCAGAATGGGAGAGTAGCTACCATAGGGCGGAGATTTATCTATTACAACAAGAACTGAATGAAGAATAAGTATTACAATAACGATGAGCAATAATAAGAACAACTGGTCAGTACTACTGCCAGCTTACAAAGATGTCATTGCCTGCAATATCAAGACTTAAGATGCTCTTTCAAATGATGCATTCAACAAGGAAGCTTCTGCAAAGTATACAATGAAATCTCAACACCAACCAGATAAGGAAGATGCAGATTTCTTAAACTGTCATACAAATCTGCACTTTTTGTCATAAAACCAGCAACCTATGAATTTACTCATATGCTCATAACTCTCTCATTTCTCACCCAAATGATCTCAAATCTGATGCAATAGACCCTCAAAATGATGGCGCCTAACTTAGTAATAAGAAATGGCATCTAAAAATGGTTATTAATTACTGACACGAATCCCAATGCACTCTAGAAAGTTCGGCCTTCAAGGAATGACGGATTTGCATTATAAAATCATAAGCTTCGTATTAAAATCTGCAAATATTCATGAAGGGGCGCCCTTACCAATAAGATGCAATGACACAATACCCAGAACGAGATTATTTTTGTTTTCTGATTTACAAATGAAAACACGGATCTGCTGTAGCTTAAAATGCAAAATGCTGAAACCCACTAATATGCAAAACAGATCTAATAATGCACAAGCTGAAACAATGCTCAAAACTAAATGCAAACTCACAAATCTATCTTAAATCACCACTAGTCGCTGTCTTTCAAGCGAGAAGCAATGCCCAAGCTAGGAGGCCTTCATTCCTCGAAGCAATCCCAAAGCCAATCCGGCAGCATAACATTCCTGTAGATAAAAGATACCCAAATGATGATCCAAGTCTTCCTTTTATAATTTCAGGTTGACTTCTCGAAACCCTAAACTCCTCTCAAAGTCAAAAACCCTAATCTCCTCAAAGATGGCGTCCTTTTCCTTCAAGTTGAATATTCACTTTTAAAATAAATTCAATACTTTAATAAATGCGCCCACCTTATATCTTGATTTGACTTTGGATAAAATATAAAATAATCCTTAATGAGGCGCCACCCTCAAAAAGACCACTTTTCAAAACAACATAAAGTCAATAGACTAGGCCAAGGGGTCAACGTTCGAATAAAATATTAAAACGTGACTTTTAATTAAATATATCAACTTATCTCTCCAAATGTGCCCTGAAGCCAATAATGACCAAGTCAACTAACCAAACTGAAGTAGGAAGTCAATCAAGCCGAACCCAACTGAAAAACTGCCAGAAATAGAATTTACTAAAAATAGTAAATTCCTGAAGATGCTCAGAAAGCCGAGATGAACATACCACTGCGAAGCTCTCTGAAAACCCAGAAAGAATCCGCCATTGAAACCACTAACTCTGAGCAAGGACATCCTTAAAAATAGGAAACCCTAATTTTACCTTCCGACTAACCTTCGGGTTCCCAGAAAAAAGGCCAACGGTCACTGGAAAGATCAAGTTTGAGAAGGGGACATTACATGAAAAAAGATTAAGAAGCAGGTCTTTCCAGGAGTATTTAGTCAAATGGAAGGGCTTACCCACCGAAGACGCTACTTGGGAAGAAGCAGAAATCTTGGATCATCCAAACCTAAAATTGCTTGGGGACAAGCAAACTTAGGGAGGGTGGATTGTAATAACCCTTATTTTCTCTTTGTACAAATATAATAAAATAGTCATTATTACCAAGGAATTTATAAAGAAAATATTGTGACATTATTAAGTTACAAATAAACAAATAAAAAAATAATAAATGACAAAGTTACATAAGTTTACTATTCATTAATAGTTATAAATTATTTTACAAATCTTATCTTAGTCGAACTAATACTTTATTATTTTTAACCTTGAAAGAATCAAATTAGTGATTGGCGCATAAAGATTTCATTTAAAGTATAATGGTTGAATTATTACAAGAGAACCCGATAACTAAAAGAGATTTTGAAATACCATGTTAAGCCTGACAACCCTAAGTCGGGCCTCCTAACGCAGCAGGAACTCATGGTCTGGCCTCTCTGAAGCAACGCAACTCTTTAGGCGAGAAGGCGCTTCGATTAATGCTTTCTCCATCCTTCTTTTAAGCCGCGCGATGTTGAGAATGGAGAAGACAACAATTTCAAGAGATATACATCACGTCTAAAGATAGAAAACACAGAAACACGAGGTGTAGAAACGCAAATTGGAAAGGAATTTCTGTAACAGGATACTCGTCCAAATGCGGTGAAGGCCGAAATAATTGGACAAAATCTAGTATGTTGAAGCCATACCCAACCTAGCTACTTGTTCATTGTTAATATAATAACAAAGAATTAATATTCTAGTGTATATAGTATTGAATATCGAATTCTTAAGTAGAAATGGCTTTAGCAATATAACATAATTCAGTGATACTTCTTATTAAGAGAGATAAATCATCAAGCTATGCCTGTTCCCTGTAATTCATAGGAGGGGAGGTTTGGATGCCCATGAAGGAGAGCAGATACTAGGATCTCTTTGAAGTATTCCACTCTCCTGGATGACTGCGGGTCTGCCTAGGGGAGCCAAAGGGGTCAGTACAACAGGTGTTTGTTGACTACCTTTGGGCTGAGAAGAGAGGTGCTAAGGGCTTCCTTGTGCGTGGTCCACTCCTACCCCTTTGTGGATTAGAGGAGAATAGAGGATAGTTTGGAGTACTCTGCATTTTACTAATTTAATCTAGCAAACTGTGGAATTAGTGTTAGATTGCATATAATCTTTAAGGAACAATGGTTTAAATAAAAGTTTATAGTATTGCTCCACTGTATCATTAAATAATTAATCTGATTGAATTCCTTATTTTCATAAAACCTTTGGTATTTTAGGGCAATTTTTGAACTTTGTTCAAAGGGGAACATTACAAAGAAGCAAATGAATCTCTAGTTTCAACTGAGCCTCCTTTGGGTGAGGGAGGTTTTCATGATGAAATGAAGTCTAAGGACTTCTTCTTGGAAAACAAAGAGTAGGTAGCATACAAGATAAATCTCCAAGGCATCAAATAGGAAATCAAACCTGAGACACCAAGAAAAACCCTTGGAGTGGGAAGAAAGAGAAAGAAGCATACAAGACCAAGAGGATGTCTTCTTGGCCTAAGCTATCAATTCAGGTATTGGTTCGAGGTTCAAGTATGCCAGTATGGCAATTTATTTTCCCCAAGTATAGGTATGGTTGTAAATATATTATATCATATATATATATATGTATGTGTACAATGCAATGTCCCCTTTTTCCTAGGCAGTGATCACTCGCAGTGGTTAGTCCATCACTTGGTCCCCATGGACTAACAGGGTGGTTATGGGGTCCTTTGAGGGCGTTGCAGACTTGTTTAGTCCGACCTTTTTGAGCTCAATCAACGTTTTTCCCAGCCCAGTATTTCCCAAAGAGTTCGCAAAAGCTATTCAGTCATTTTAACCATACTATTTTTAGTAAGTCACATGGACATTTCAAATATTCTTACTATTTATAGTAAATCACTAGTATGGTTAGTTGGCAGAGTTACTATTTTGGGCATGATGGCATATTTATATCCTGGAGACATTTTGGTATTCAACGGTCCTATGTATTTAATTTTAATAACATTAATTATAAAGTTAATTTAGATTAATTAACTTTATATGTTATTATAATATATTAAAGGACTTTATTAAAAGTGGGATATAAATGTTTTTAAAATGCACTTTATAATATATAAATTTTAAGTGAAAATTGAAAAGGGAGTTATAAGGTGGGAAAAAAGTAAATGAAATAAAATATAACTCAAATGCAAATTAGGGTGTGGGAGTTACAAGAAGCCATTTAGAGCTCATTTCCACATTCATTCATTGTTGAGAAGATTATTTTGATAAGGGTTTTTGCAAGAGACTGGAGAGTATGAAAACACTTAGCTTTTTGAGGATGAAATCTCTCAAGAAGAACATCTCGATGCAGGAATGAAAGATCTCCCAAGCCAGCTTGCAAACAACTTCACTCAGAGGTTGTGCTTGTGCTTCACCGATTTATAGGAGAGATTTAATATTCAGGGTTCGAAGGAATCAACACGAAATTGGAAGATATATTGATTGAATTGGGAGGATTTACTTGCTGACGTATAAATCAATCCTTGTTGATCTAGATGTGGGATTTCGAGATTCTTAATATTGCAAATATTGGGATTGTAGGGTTTCAATTGCTTATTGATACAGCATATTAGAGGTCTGGCGTGAAGTTTGAAAGGCATATTGACACGGTGAGAGGACTGTGTTGACATCATTTCCTCCATTGGAGGTGTTACTTGCAATTGGCATCCATTTTTAGAGGGTTTCAAGGCATATCTTACCTGTGAGTTCATGATCTGTAACTACCATATTTTTTGGTTATTGTTGTTATAGATAATAGGGGATATTTTATGAACTGGGTTGTTGATATTTTGTGAAAATACTGAGTATCTAAATTGACATAAAAATATGTAATTTTCAGCTATGTATTCCCTATGTAATGTTTAGCTTTTTAGTTCAAAATATTATTGCAATATCTTCTATTTTGCTGCATTGTATTGGTGTATCAAACATTGCAAGTATGTCACAAAACATTCATAAAAACAAAAAAAAACAAAGGCAAACAGGGCTGAATATTATAGTGGTATCAAAGCTCAGTATTCCCTACCAGCCTAAGGGGTTATCAAAAAGGGAATTTTCAGTTTGAAGTTAAGGGTAAAAGATTGCTACAGAGAAATCCATGTTTGAACTGATGCGGAAATTGTACATGCTAATGAAGGACCCTAACATGAAAAGAGCATATAAGAGGATGGTTGCAAAACCTAAACATTTGGATAAGGAAGATGAATTGCTTCTATGTGGCTTGTAGCCTACCAATGTTCGCAAGGAAGAAGAAAATCAGTCATCATATGTTGAAGATTGGACTCTAAGTTTTGAAGAGAACAAAGCTACAAGTTCACTTCAGCCCTATGAGGACAAGGACATAGGAGAGTCACCCACTAAAGTTCTAGATGAAGAGCACATACGGATTGCAGGAGATGCCATCATGGAGATTGACAAGACAGCCATGTGGGATCAGCTACAAGAAGGTATAAACCCATTTGATACTCCTCTAGTTGAGCCAAGCATTGCTTCATCACCATTACTTCATTTTGGCAAGTTGTCAGATAAATGTTTCACAAACCAATGCTGGGAAATCAGAAAATACAATATGTAGTGAACAAATGGATTTGGATCAGACCTACACGGCATTACAGGATCTTGTTCAGGATGGATCTACTATCAACCATACTGCTGTCCTAACTTCTTCTACACAGTTGTGCATGTGGGATGGCAATATTGACACAGTTGGTGTTGAAACCAACCCTGGAAACAAATCTGATTTAGAGTTGCATGGTGCTGATTCTAAATCAGAAAATTTGCATTAGGATGATGGGTCTACTTCCAAATTTAGTGCTGCCTCTACTTCATCTTCAGGGTTAGGCACGAAGAATGATATTTTTGACACTCATAGTGTTCATATCAGCCCTGAAAACAAATCTGATTTAATGTTGCATGGCGTCGATTGCAAATCAGAAATTTTGTATGAGGCTAATCAATCTAAGGAGTCCAATTAGTTGGTAGGACAACTAAAGGTGAATGAAGACCAGTTTGAGGCAGCCATTAGAAACTTTGATGACACTCTTCAACTAATGGAAAAGTATTGTTGGAGGATTACAGGGATATGTTGTGACCTTTTCACACATCGCCCCATTCAAAATGGGGACCCCTAATTTTTTTGCTCCATTCTGGTCTTTTGGCTTGGGTTTCTCTCTCTCTCTCTCTCTCTCTCTCTCTCTGTCTCTTTTTTGTCTGCCTTTCTGGGGATTTCTCTGCCAATGAGCTTAAACGTGAAATTTTGGCCAAGTCTGAAAATTAGGGTTTCCATCTTTCCTGGTCAGTCCGAGGTCGAACAAAGTGAATAAATTCAAAATAAAGGCTAACACTGTTGTCAATGTGCTTCCAGTAGGCCCTCAACAAAATTTCATCAGATTCCAGCTACTTACTATTTTTAGTAAGTGTGCAGTTCAGAACATATCCGTCAGCATTTTTGAAATTTCGACAGTCACGCAGCGTCCAAAGCTACTCGTGTGCAAAATTTGAGCTGAAACAGACAACTTACTATTTTTAGCAGTTCAGCTTCCAGAGCAAATTTCAGGGCTTAGATGAAGAGTTTTTCTTTGCATGTCTGGATATTCCTTCTGGATTTTCCGAGACCTTCGCAACAGTATAACATGCAAAGCGAAACGGCAACTTTCAAAGTCTAGCCTTCAGAGGTTGTTTTTAGGGTTTGCATGTCAGGGTTTTCTTTGCATGTCTGCATATTCCTTATGGGTTTTTCGAGAGCTACGCAGTGATGTGACATGCAAACAGAAACGAGAACAAATGGAGGTCATTTGATATGCATGCAGAACAAATTAGGGTTTCCAGCTTCAGGGCCTTAAAAGAGGGGGAAAAAATCAAAAATTTTGAAAACCGACGTAAACCACCGCGATCAGTATCCTTCAAGCTATTTGTTGGCAAAATTTGAAGTCAAACGGAGCACTTACTATTTATAGTAAGTCATTTTGGAAACAGGCTAAAAATAGCAAATTAGTTGCATGCGCTGATGTCAGCAGTAAGGTCACGTGGTGAGGAGCACGTCATTCAAATTTCAAATCAATCGGAGCTATGGAGGTATCAGAAGCAAGCAGTTACCATTTATAGCAAATCACCTTCAGAAATGGGCTAAAAATAGCAGTGTCAACAGGGTAACAAGGTCGTGAGGATGCAGTGTTTGAAATTTCAAATCGTTCTGAGCTTCAGAGATGCAAAAATCGACAGACTTACTATAAATAGTAAGGCACAGAGAAGCTGGCAAAAACGAGGAAAAAATGGCTAAGTATTGGACTTCATCCTGCAACTACCTGAAAATGCGCCCAAGTTGATGAAGAGGCATGGAGAAAATTCTAAGTCCAAAACTCGTCCTCCTGCTTAGCCAAAATGCGCCCATGAAGCATAAAAGTAAAAGAGGTCAATGTTTTTCATCTTGTAGCTATGGCTAAATGCGCCCAACTCAAGGTGAAAGCATAAAAAATTCTAAGTATGAGACTTCGTCCACCTCCTAGGCTAAAATGCGCCCATGCTTGGAAAGTCAAAGAAAGTCAAAGAACTTCATCCTGCAGCTATGCTCAAATGCGCCCACCTTGAGAGATGTCTAAGAAAAATGGCTAAGTTAAAAACTCGTCCTCCACCACCCCCTAAATGCGCCTATCCTGCACATAGGTGGAAATGCGCCCAACAAGAAAGTAAGTCAAAGTGGTCAACATGTTTCATCCTTCTCCCTATGCAAAATGCGCCCAAAAGAGGGCATGTAAGGACAAAAACAAAGGAGTTGAAGGGTCACAAGATGGCGTTGGAAAAGACTTCATTCTCCTCACCCATCTAAATGCGCCCAAGTTCAAAGAAGTCAACAAGGCAACAAAAGCTCGTCCTCCTCATATGCCTAAATGCGCCCAAATGAGGTCAAGTGAAGACAAAAATGGGGAAGTTGAAGAGTCATCCTTCATGCAAGCCAAAATGCGCCCAAGTTGAAGAGAGTAAAAGTGAATGTAGGGTGGTGAATAAGGTAAAGGGTGAAGTGAAATACTCCAAGGCGTGGTGAAAACAATGTAAATGCTAGGCGTGGTTATTAATCTTCTTCAAGTGCTATGTGCGCCCAAGGTGGTAAGTGCCAAGGTGTTAGAAAATATTGCCAAGGGTGAATAAAATGCTAGGCGTGGAGAGCTTGTTTCTCTTCACACATGATGCGCCCAAGGTAGTGAGTGAAAAATAAAAGGCGTTGGAATTTTAAATTTAAATATCTTTCAAGTGTGAAAATATTGCCAAGGCATGTGAGGTGAAATAAAGTTGCTAGGCGTTGGAGTTGCAAAATAATAAAATTTTTCCTAAGGCGTTGAAGATGATGGAAGTAAAATATGATGTGCTTGCAGGAAGATCTTCTAAGTGAAATAAATTTTTTTTCTCACAGGCAAAGTGATCAAAGTTGAATTTAAAAATTTCCAAGGCGAAATTTTTCTAAGGCAAAATTTTCAAAGTGATTCAAAAAAAATTTTCTAAGGCAAAATATTTTCTTCCTTAGAAAATACGCCTAAACTCTAGGATGATGAAATTTTTCTTGAAGCACAAGCAAATTCTCCGATGATGAAGTCAGATGATGATAACAATGTAGAATTGATTAAAAAAATTCAAGTCAGAGCAACAAGATGTTCACAGAAATGAAGGACGGGATTAAAATTGATTGATAATATTTTTCTAAGGTTCAAAATTTTAAAAATTTAAATGAACCCGTTCGTTGTGTACCCATGAATTTATCGCGTTTCAGGGAAAATTTTCTTCTGGGTAATGAACATTTGTGATGATAGATGGATTTCCATGTCTTCCGCACTTTTCCAAGGCCTTCAGCATGAAGAATTTAATCGGTACTCAAGTTGTGAAATTTTCCTAAAGAAAAATTTAAAATCTTCTAAGGCAAATTTGAATAAAATGATTTTTGAAAGGAAGATGCTTCAAACGATGAATTCGAAATGAGTTGCCTAGATGATTTTAATCCAGTTCTTCACAGATGAATTTTCCAGAGCCGAAGAGAAGTAAAATTCGAATTCAAGTGACAGAGCTCCGGCTGGTGAATTAAAAGATGAATTTAAATTAAAAAATTTCAAATGTGGCAGTCAAAGTTGAACTTCTAGAAGGTTGGGATTCTCAGACAAGTGTCGAAAATGCCAGAGGGAAATTCAAATGAAGTAGTGGAAATTTAATTCACTGGCTAAACTTAGCCTCTTCTAGAAATCAATTTTGCTATAAGAGCTGAGAAGTTTTTCATTTCTCCTCACCAGTTGAGAGAATTCGATTTTGTTCTAAGGCTGAAGCTGAGTTGAGTGTGAAGCTGAAGGTTGCTAAGGCTGCAAGTGTTGAAAAGTCCAAATTTTTGAAGCTTGAGAAGTTCAAATTTTTTTTGCTGAAGCTGAAGTGTTGTTGAGATTCGATTTGAAGCTGAGAAGGATGACTTGAATTTGTTGCTGAAGTTCAAATCTGAAGTAAATGATTGCTGAAGAAGTACGAATTTTCAAAGAGTGAGGTTACTAAACTCTGAAGTTGCTGAGGAGGTGCGCACCTACTAAGTCTGAAATTTGCTGAAAGTGCGAACTTGTTGGTTTGAAGTTGCTAAGTGTGAAGTGAAGTTGCTTGCTCAGAAATTTTCTAAGTGATTGAAGTTCGAAATTTGTTGAAGGAGAAGTTGAGGTTTGCGAATGAGAAATGATATTGCAGCTTCTCAAATTCTTGAAGTCGACTGGCAGCCCCTGCACAATATCTTATTTATTTTCTAAATTAATTTACTCATGGATGTTTATTGTTTTGCATATGGTTGAGGCAAGGGCGACTGGCAAAGACAACAATGGTGCATCCAGGCAAGCAGTTATAAAGAAGCTGAGCAAGACATTTATGCTAGAGTCAAAATTCATTTCGAAGTTGGGCAAGCTAACAGATACCAACTTGGGCTCCGTCAACCTAGAAACTTTCAAGAACAGAATGCTGGTAATTGGTAGTCATCGACTTTCGACCACTTCACACAACATTGTTCGAAGCGGATTATATGCAGCTGCTGGTTTCCCACCAGCCATTCAGTGTTCGGAGTTGATGATAGAGTGCGCCAACTGCTACGAGAAGAATCACAGGTCAATCATGTCACCAGATAGAAAAGTGCTCGCCAACCTCACTCCTGCCGCCATTGGTGAAGCCTTTGGAATTCCAGTACATAGAAATATGATTTATAAGTCCAGGGAACGAGCTGAGCGAATGTATGCTTCTGCATTCGAGAGATGCACGGAGACGATCAATACTCACTAGATGAGCAATCCCAAGCCTTCTCGTACAAAGTTGCCGAGGCAAATTATAGTAGATGACTTGAAGCAGGAGTACTGTGATCTCATCATGATGCTGAGTCGAGTTGGAGGCTGCCCACAGTCATTTATTTTTTAGCCATGGATGTTTTATTACATCAACCTCGTGCTGGAAGGAAAAGACTACGTCAACTGGACTGCAATGATCAATGACAATTTGCACAAGCAGCTCCTGAGACTGAGAAGAACAAAGACATTCTATATGAGCTCTTACATCATCTACATGTTGGCTCGTATGATGAAGTATCGAGGAATTTCATACAAGGAACCTGTCGGTTGTGGCTCTCATCAGTTCAAAATCCATGAGGCTTGTTCGCAGCTACACTTGGCTAGTACCACTTATTATAAGCGTGTCAATGACACCTTCACCATGCACATCATGAGATTGCTTCAGGAGCAGATGCATCACAGGATCTCAAGAGAGGCCCAGGAATTGATTGAAAGGTATGGGTGCTGGTTTATACAATTTCTGAAGTTTTCTTACATAAGGCTGCAAGGTTTTTCATCATATCCATATAGGCTGCCTAAGTACCCAACCAATAGAATTTTAATGTTAGAGATATCTAGGCAATTGGTTTCCTACGATAAAATTCAGAAGAAAAAGAAGAAGGGAGGTGTTGACTACCCGATTGTCATGGGAAACTCGGATGAAGTGTGTCCTTCATTACAGGCAGCAAGAGAAGTCAAGAGTGAGCTTCAATTCTATCACTTTTTATATCACACCAGCCGATAGCACTATGATCCGCATAATAACATCAAATGGGTACTGTCAAAGGAGTTTAAACACAAGGCAAATATTGAGGATTATTCGGCTGATGCATCAGATGAGGTTGAAGTCAGGAAAAGAATGTTCTCTCGGTTACCAATTAACATGATCAGGGAATGTGAAGTTGTTCCGGTTCCAGACCAGGTGAATGAGGATATGGACATTGTCCATCTAGATTATGCAGCAGTGAGAGATACTCCACCTCCAATCCCAGATTGGTCAGAACCAGAGGTTACTGACTTGGACACACTTTCTATTCCGGTCTTGACATTTACCAGGGCATGGGTTGACAGGCGGGTGAGCAGGTTGAAGAGTAAGTCGATTGCTTTGACTTACAATTTGATGGGAGATCACATAACACCCACCACCAGCAGGAAGAAACAAATCACACGAGGTCTGGAATCTAGAAGGAAAGAGCCAGTTCGGCAGGAGCCCGTTCATCCAGAGCCTCCGCGAGTTGCAGTTGAATCGCCTACACCATTGGAGACACGTTCTCCAAGCATACAGGAGGTTTCTTTATTTGCTGATCAAAGGAATGCATTGAATCAGGTGCAAGTAGTACAGGAAAATAATCAGCCACCACGGAGAGAATCAGTTGGCTAGAGCGTCAACGCACCTAGTAGAGTTGATCAGCAAGATGATGAGGGGACTACTACTAACCCTCAGTTTCAGCAAGAATTAGAGGCGGCTTTGGATGATGATGATATAGTTTTAGGAGATACTCAACCACTTGAGGACGATGAGCCTCACCAGAATGATATAGAGGTTGAACAAGTTCAAGAAGTAGAGGCACAAGAACAACAGCCGTTTGATATACAGTATACAGTACCTGATTGGCTCAGGGATAGGATGAGAAGAAGCCCCAGCGAAGAGATTGATAAAGCAGTTGAAATGGAAGAGTTTTTGAACACGATCAGCGCACCTCCACAAAAGAAGAGAGCATGAAAGTTTTCAAAGATATCAACTGATGAGGATGGTTCCCGCACTCTTCACGTAGCCGTGCCACAGGTTGATTGTGACTGAGATGAAGCAGTACGCGAAAACTACATGGTCACAACTTTGGAATTAGGATGCCCCATAGGTGCACAGATTGTAGAGTGTGATAACTCCTATCACGCCCTCAAGGATAGATTATTCAAGAAGGAAAGTACAAGAAGTTGAAAAGAGAGCATAAGGCTTTAATTGGATATGTGCAACAATTGTCTCATTCTCGTGGGCAAGAGATTCCAGTGATAGAGCTTCCAGCAGACATACCTAGAGAGTCAATCAGTGGCTTGTTGGAGTTAGGGAAGATGGCACAGGAAGCAGATAAGTGGGTCACGGGAGTTCGTGCTGAGATAGAAACTTTTATGGAAGAACTTGCTCATGCTTTTCAGCAGGCTTCTAGTATTTTGGCATGAATGGAGGTAGTTGATCAAGCCTAGGGTGATGCTTTTGTTTATCAAAGCAAAGTTATTCAGCGTCTTGAGGCATTGAGACATGTTCCTTTGCGGTTGCTGATTGATGGAGGGGTCATTCAGGAGAATGACAGGTACGACTTTTCTAGATGGTATTCTTCAGCAATCACGGGACGTGGTTTCTTTGACGCAACATAGGAAGATTCAACCAGGGTATGGAAGGCTATGGCCAATGTCATTGATGGAGTCCAGAATACTTTCGAGGCCATATTTGCTAGGTGGTTGAATCCAGATGAGGTGACTGTTGATAATTTGAGGGGTAGGCTGGTGCCTTTCTTTTCAGAGGTAAAGACCTCCGTACAGGATGACTTCGAGAACACTTCTACTTTCTCCACCTTGATCCAGAGCACGTAGGATTCCTTAGTTGCTTGGAGAAAATCTTGTGCAAGGCATGAGCAGTCTGTTACAGTGTTGGAGTTCCAGCTTGATTGCATTCCACCCATTTCAGTTCAGGAGGTTGAGGCTGTGCTTGGCAGGTTCATCGAGTTTGCAGCCAGAGAGAAGGAGAATGGGAATGCACTTCTGGATGATGATCTTCTAGAAGACTGATTGTGGGCATTAATTGCCTTTACTATTTTGGGAGTGAGTGGGAATCTTTGCTCATTTATTGCACCACTCCCCATTCTGGTAGTTTTTAGGGTTAGGGCTGAGATGGCTTAATCTTAGCCACTCTTTTGATTGTAATCTTAGCCGTCTATTGGACTGGGCTACCTATAAAAGGGGGAGTCCCCCTCATTTGTACATCATTAGACATTAGCATTAGAGCTAGAGATTGGAGACTAGAGAGTAGAGCATAGTATATAGTGTGGAAAAGAAGGAAAGTTTTCCCTTTGAAAACTTTTGTGGAGATTGTTGTGTAAAACTTTCATGATAATAGATCTTTTCATTGATGGTGGAATTCTTCTTTGTCATGGATAGCTAGCAAGGTCTCTTCATCCTTTCGGATCCAAGTAACATAAAGTAGCATAATTTTCATTTCATGCAAATAGTTTACTTTGATGTGTGGTGTTTTATTGAGGTAGCTTCATTTCATTCCATACCACTAGCTACTTGTTGATGATAAGTTCGCCTTGCGTGGTCCACTGGAGATTATCTTGAGTTTAACTTCGATTGTGATTTGTATACTTATATGCGTTGTCCTGATGGTATATATATGCCAAATTATAGTTTGAATATCTTTTGCTATCCCTTTGAAGATTGCACTAATTTTGCTGAAGCTGTCTAGCGTGAGGCTAGGTGAAATTCGGTCGAAGTCTGCCGAAATTGAGCTCCACATATCCTGCATTTAGAATAGAATACAAGTTTCTTAGGCCCTACACTCATTTACTTTCCGCACATTTCTGGTTAGCTTTAGGAAAATGAACTTATTGCCAAATCATACACACAAAATCCCCTTCAAAATCATCCCTTCACTGTTAACTACAAGAAGCCTAAACAATTGTGTAAGTCCCCTCGTGAAAACAGCAATTCACATCAAACCAACTGAGGGTATTCTAAGTATTTCGGAACCTTGGAGTTGAACATGTGAACTTTCTTGCAATCTTAGCGCACGGAATACTTTGATCAAGAGAGAACGGAGTAGCCTTCGGACTATTTTGTTCTGCTGATTGGTGTGGTCATAAAAATCACATCAACAGGATACAAAACAACCCTGAAGGACTTTCCCTTGTGGGTTTTTAGGTACTCAGAGAAGCGTTGGCAGTAACGAAGTCAAACTACTTACAACTACTCTCAGATAGAGATCACCTACTCATGCTTGGTGAGATCTATTATGATGTGCTTAAGAGGAAAGAAAGGGAGGTGGATAAGCTTACTAATGAGCTTATTGTCATTGAGGATTCCTTGAAAGCACTCAAAACGACCTTCAAGAATCAGAGATTCAAATTGACAAGCTTTGTGAGGAATTCAGCTTGGTTCAATTTTCATCATCCGCAACAAGGGATCAGTTTTCGATGGTTGTTATGACACCTACAAATGGTAGTGGCACTCATGGTTTGAGGGGAGAACCCCTAACAGTGGTCGAGCACAAGGAGGTTTGAGGTTTGCATGAGCTTGACGACAGGAATGATTCTGACATTCCTCAGTTTTCACACAGCTTGTACCATAGTGACTATGAGTCACCTTTGAGGGAGAACCAATTGAGGGCTCAAGATACAGATATGCCAGTGGTCGAGATGCATACACCACGCGGACCAACTGGCAGTGGTGTGCATGTATCCCCCTGTGACAGAAGCACCAATCTCTACATTGGTGAGGTAGAGATTGCTATCAATGAGTCTAGTGAGTCTCTGTCACTTTCCAGGGATTGAAGTTTCATCATGCAGACATCTCCTTGGTTGAGAGTGTAACTTTCGTGCCTGGGTGATTTCCAATGGAGGCACATACCCATGTGTGGTATACACTTGGGAAGATGAGGACATAGGGGAGTTGTGTTTTTAGTGTGCATGATAGCATCATTGGACCAGCCCGCAGTGATGGAGATTTGCTCCATATTTTGGTGGGAGACAGCTGTCCTACTTAATGGGACAATGATTGCATTCATAATTTTTTGAGGACAACAACTGTACATGAGTTTGGAGAAGAGTTGCATCATCTCCTCGTCATGGGGGAGCAACATAGGGATGATACTCTATCACCCTATGACTTCAGCACAATCATTTGCATCCCCGTAGGTCAATCTTACAATCTTGAAGGTGTTTATCTATCCCATATCAGCAACCTAAGTGGAGTTGCTACACAGTTTCCGGCACTTGTGGGGTACTCATCACATCCTTGGAGATCTGCAGAGGTTGGGTAGAGGTGCTGTGACACTGGCACTTCAAGTTACTTACTGTAATGAGCCAACTCAATCTGACTCAAAAATTCTTCACTTATTGCCCTTGGTATTTTGTCAAATAGTTGGCAAACCAAATATGAACTTGCTGATTGAAACTTGCTTTGAGTTTTCGAAGTTTTGATGGTACTTGAATTGCTGATATGATCTCTATGAAGTGATGTACTAGGTCTGAAATGATGTGCAGCAACTAACTGAACTTGAAAATGCAAGCTTAAAACTGAAAATTGTTGATGAATATGCATCTTCAACACTTCGGACATTTCTACAAACAATTGTCATGCATCCTAGGGACTGAATTGTATATCTTCAGCATATGGCATTTGATCAAACACTTGTCATGAAAGGTTTGTACTTCCTGATAAGAAATTTCTGAGTGTTTGTTTTGGTCTTTGAATGATGCTACGATGTAGATAAGCTTGAAAATGATTGCCAAAATAGCTAACAACAAAGTAAAGATGCTATGCATTGTATTTTGTATTATTGAATGCAAATGGATGAATTAGTATTATGTGAAGTGCAGCTATAGCCAGTTTGACATTTTGTCGAACACTTGGCATGCATACTAATAGGATGAATATGACAGATGCAAGCTTGCTCAATACAACAAATGTATAATCTGCAACTTATGACTCCTTGATTATGATATTCAATTTATTACAATGCTGATGTAAAAAGGCCAAGACTCTTGGCATTACACTTATGCAACCTTTACAATTTTCTATTTCTGAGTACAAATGACAGCCTCTTACATTTCAACATACATGATTGAAATGGAATGCAAAACAACATATAAAGAACCTAGATGGAGTGCCTATGGCTAAAGATGAAGAAGCAACCAAAAGAAATACAAAATGTACCTCCTTGTCAAATTGAACTGCTCTTCAAAATCGCCCCTGTTCTGATCTAAGTGCTGATAATAAATTAATAGCTGCTCCTTTTACCTCTTTTTAGCTTGAAGTTTCATCAAAAGACATCAAGGAATGATGCGCCATTCTTCCCAGAAGAAATCGATGCCTCCCAAGCACTCCATGAATTAAATCAACCCTTTTCAACTAGCTGATATGCAATTGAAATTTTATATCAGAATTTTGTACTCTCCAAAATTGTCCTAGCTGTAAGTGTGAAGTGATCTCAAGTTGCAAAATGATCTCCTTCAATAGTAGTCGAACCTCCTTCAAAATTGGCCTTTGAAGTACAAGTAGAAAGTCTGAAGCAACTTTCTCAACTATGCAACCCATCAAGAGATATTTCACTCCCTCAATTATGCTATCAATAGGAAGTTTTTGTTTCCTATGATAAAGATGCAATCTGCAGAAACCCTTGGCTCCACAAGATGAATTGTCAAATATCAATTTCAAATCTGGATGTCTAGAAGCTTAGGCAACCCCTCTATTTATTTATTTTCTCCAATTCTTCAAGAAGCTTCTAGAATATTACTTTATTTTTATTAAGTGACTATGATATATTATTTTATTCAAATCACTTTATTAAATTAATTAAATATAAGGTCACCTTATAATATTGATTTATTTGATAACCTTAGAAATAATTAACTTAATACCACTTTTAATTTAATTAAAACAATTAATTAGTCATCCTCATGAAAATCATTATTTTGGACAACTTAATTAATTAATTTAATTAAATCAATCTACCTCCAAAATGGGGACATTACACTTCCATCTTCTCATGTTCGATGGATGTGAGGGTCTGATGTGTCGGGATTCAGGTGGCGACAAGTTTGGCATGTCAATTCGGTCGGATCCCAATGTGTTGCTTCACCACTATCAGCATGGTGAAGATTATATCAGAGTAGCATAGTCGAAGTCAGTGCGTGATGTGTATCGCGGACTTCCATTTTGGCTATGGGATCCAAGGATTCCTATGTTTGGTAGATTGTTCTACATTGGGGTAGTTGTTTATAGTGATGTTGGTAATGGATTTATTTCCTAAGCAATGGTTAGTCGAATCACTTGGTCCCCGTGGACTAACAAGGTGGTTAGGGAGCCCTTTGAGGGCATTGCAGACTTGTTCAATCCGACCTTTTTGAGCTCAATCAGTGTTTTTCCCAACCCGGTGTTAACTAGGGAGTTTGCAAAGCTATTCAGTCATTTTAACCATACTTACTATTTTTAGTAAGTCACATGGACATTTCGTCGATACTTACTATTTACAGGAAATCACTAGTATGGTCAGTTGGCAAAGTTACTATTTTGGGCGTGATGGCATATTTATATCCTGGAGACATTTTCGTATTCAACGGTCCTATGTATTTAATTTTAATAATGTTAATTATAAAGTCAATTTAAATTAATTAATTTTATACGTTGAATTATAATATATTGAAGGACTTTATTAAAAGTGGGAAATAAATGTTTTTAAAGTGCACTTTATAATATAATTTTAAGTGAAAATTATAAAGGGAATTATCAAGCAGTAAAAAAGTAAATGAAATGAAATATAACTCAAACGCAAATTAGGGTGTGGGAGTTATAAAAAGCCATTTGGAGCTCATTTCTGCATTCATTCATTGTTCAAAAGATTATTTTGATAAGGTTTTTTGCAAGAGACTAGAGAGTCTAGAAACACTTAGCCTTTTGAGGACAAAATCCCTCAAGAAGAACAACTCAGTGCAGGAGTGAAAGATCTCCCGAGCCAACTTGCAGACAACTTCATTCAGAGGTTGTGCTAGTGCTTCACCAATTTATAGGAGAGATTTAATATTCAGGGTTCAAAGGAATCAACAAGAAATTGGTAGATATATTGATTGAATTGGGAGGATTTACTTGCTGATGTATAAGTCAATCCTTGCTGATCTGGACGTGGGATTTGGAGATTTTTAATATTGTAAATATTGGGATTATAGGGTTTCTTATAGATGGCCGCCATCTTACTGCGTATTCAAGGGTTTGCATTGCAGAGTGATACAACATATTCAGAGGTCTGGCATGAAGTTTGAAAGGCATATATTGAAAGGCATGAGAGCACTATGTTGGCATCATTTCCTCTATTGGAGGTGTTACTTGCAACTGACATCCATTTTCAAAGGGTTTCAAAAATTCAAGGCAAATCTGTCATGTCCCCATTTTTGGCGAGCATCAGTGATCGTGAGATTGGCCTATCATGAGACCCTCGTAGGCTGTGAGGGTTAGAGGTTAGATTTCTGATAGCTTGGTCGGTCGACATTTTGATCAATTGGCTTTTCGTTTTGGGCTCGTCCGGAACTTTTGCGAGTTCTATTTTTAGCGATTCTGGCTGAGCGGAATGGGACCTTTGCTATTTTTTAGCATTATGGCTTGACGTGAATCGCCGGAGTTAAATCTGACGCTCCGGGCCAGACGGGAAGCGGATAAATGCCGGAAATATTAATATTTAATTACATTGATTAAATATTAATTAATTAATGATTATATTATAAAGTTATAATTTTTAATTATAACTTAAGTGATTGCCTTGAGGGGTGCGCCCACATTAAAAGGGGGCCAGTTGACGATTAATTTAATATTAAAATATTTGACGGAGACTATTGAAAAATTAAAAGAATTAAAATGTCAAATATTTAATATTTCCCTATTATTAAGGAATTCGCCTTTTTGAGAAGATTAAAGGGTTTTGCCTTGAAAGTTGAGCCATTATGACATTGGAGAATCAGAATTTGATCAAGACTTCGTCAGAGAACGGAAGCCTTAGGGTTTCGTCTTGATACATTGGAGAACGAGCCATCTCCAGTGGGAGCGATTCAGAGGATGTGAAATAACATCCGATTTATTGCCAGGCAGAGGAATTTCTTCATCCAGAAGAAATTACAGAGTTACACAGAGTTATTTCAGCAGGGTTTCAAACAAGTTCCTAATCCAGAAGGGTCTGCAGTAGAGAGGCGCCTATATTCATCATATACAAAGAATCTTCAGAGGGCCGTACAAATTATTTATTGCAGCTGTGTAGTACCAGGCCGTACCAGCCATTGTACTTGGCCGTACCACTGAAGGAGGCCATACCTTATTCTCCAGAGTCAAACGCCTTCATCTCACATCTTCTGAGATCATCTGTCAGGGCGCATCGAACCATATCCAGAGGTTGCTAAGGGAGCCGTACCTTTTATATTTATTATTGTTGCAGCCGTACATTTCTGACAGGGCCGTACTTGTATGGAAAGAGGCGAGTTTGTGATCTTTAGGAAAACGCCTATCATTTTAAATACCAGTTTGCATCCTTGGTGGCGCTAGGGAATAAGGAGTGATCTGAGGTTGCCAGACAGGAGGAACAGAGGGGGCCGTACCTCATTTGATTATTTGCTGCTGTCAGCCGTACTGTGCACAGCAGGGCAGTACCTTCTTAAGCCGTACTCTCTCACAGAGGAAATCTCCATTCTTTTTGACCATTCATCAACTGGCATCTTCTATTTTGGCGCATATCTCCAGAGCAATACTGAGTAGCAATTGACAGAGGAGGAAGTGGATGTTCAGCTCAGCCGTACCATTTATCTGAAGATCATTCATTGCTGTATCAAAAATCAGGTTTTTCAATATTCACTGTCTTTTACTTTGCATGTCATCAAGTCTTTACTGTAATAGTTGCAGAAGAATAAATTATGATCCAGATTCAGTATCTGTATTAGGGTTTGAGATTTACGAAGTGAAATCATTTTTTTCAAAGCATTAATTTCATGTTTCGAGATTAAAATGTACCATTTCATTTATTGTTCAAAACCCTTGAAAACGTTCAAAAACCTAAAACGTCATAAAAGATTCAAAAAAACTATCAGATTTAGAGCAGAGGGAAACTAGGGTTTCTACAAAATCTTACTTATGAGTTCATTATTTGTAACTCCCAGATTTTTTGGCTATTGTTGTTTTAGATAATAGGGGATATTTTATGAACTGGGTTGTCGATATTTTGTAAAAATACTAAGTATCTAAACTGATATAAAAATATATAATTTTTAGCTGTGTATTCCCTATGTAATGTTTAATTTTTGGGTCAAAAATATTATTGCAATATCTTCTATTTTGCTACATTATATTGTTCTATCAAACATTGCAAATATATCACAAAATATTCATCAAAACAAAAAAGCAAAGGAAAACAGGGCTGCATATTATATACCATAGTTTGCGGACTCTGCGGACTCGCCGCGGACCCAGGAGTCCCAACCCTGGCCGAGTCGACTCACCACGGACTAGGGAGTCGAGTCTAGGAGAGTCCTGACTCAGGACTCCTGAGTCCGAGCTCAGGACTCGGCCGAGTCCTGAGGTCGGACTCGGGAGTCCCGAGTCAGGACTCTCCTGTGCGCGGCTGAGTCTTAAAATGGGTTAAAACCCATCTTTTTTTTTATTTTATTTTTCATTTTTAGACTCTCAATTGTGAAAAACAGGTCTGCAACTTGATTTGGGATTGATTGAAGCAAGGAGATTGAACTAAAAAGATCAAACTAGAGCCAGGTAAGTGATCTAACAATTCTTTTTGTTTGTTTTCTTCAATTTCTTGCATTCAAAATAAAAAAAATCAAGAAAAATAAGGGGAAATGCTGCCAAATTTTTTTCTATTTTCCTTAATAGCCTAATTCTTATTGTTTCTAGCTTGGTTTTGCATTCTTTTTCTTTTGCAAATGTTTGAAACTTTGAATCACATTTATTTGCTGATTTTTTAGCAAACCCTAGCTGATTTTTTTTTTTCCATGTTGAACTTGAAACAGCAATGTCGTCTTCAAATCCAAAGGGACTAAAAAAAGACCCTACATGGAAGTATGGAATTCCAGGAAATAAAAAAGGTGAATTGACATGTAATGAATGCAAAAAATGGATGACATGAGGAATAAACAGATTAAAATACCACCTTGCTAGAATACTTGGGCAAAATGTGGAGGGATGCAAGAACACTACTCTTGAGATTATTAGAGAGATGAAGGCCCTTCTTGTTGAATATGAGCTTAAAAAAGAAGAAAGACAAAAAACAAAGTGTAAAGTGCCTTGACAAATTTGAAGTTTAAACCCTGATTTTCTGCCTTAGGAATTTTGTCAAACACTTTCCTTGCAACCTTCAGCTTGCTGATAATTTGTTTCAGTTTGCTTGAAATGGTTTTGTTTTGATACCAATGATGTTTTGAAACTTAAAAATGATTGCAAAGTAACTAAACAAGAGACTAGGATGATATGCAACTTCTTTTTGTTCTTTTTCAAATGCAAAAACATGGATTACTGATATAAAATGCACACCTACAGCCAAGAGGCATTTGTACAAACACTTGGCATGCAATCTATAGAGTAATTATGCAATGAAATGCAAGAGACATTTTATCGAACAATTATCATGCAATCAGCCAATGACATACAATTTACATGAAATCCTTATACCTCCAATCTGATATTGCAAGTATTTGATGGCTTACAAAATGAAAATAGAACACTAAATATCAGCCAAGACTCTTGGCACGAATACAAGTCTAAAAACTCCTTATTACAACCTTCATTTAACTCATTACAATGCATAAAACTAAAGCATGACCAAACCAACTAGTACAGACCCCTAATTAGCATTAACAATGATATATGATGCAAATACACAAAATCGATGGAACCTAGTTTGAAGTTGCAGTATTCAGAAAAAGCTTCGTATCTTCTTTGTGTGGATGTCAAATGCCTTGAACTTGTGGCGCCCAGACTTGAGACCACCCAGCAATGCAATAGAAATTTTATTTGAATTTTTCCAAGCTTCTAACCCCAAAATCGCACCTCCTTCAAGTTCACCCCTGTTTTGCATCAGCCATGAAAAATACAGATGTAACTCCTCAAAATCGATTTCTTCACAGCCATAAAATGTTCCTTCATTCGCCTATAACATGAAGATGTCCACTATGATGCAATTCGATGTAGAACTTAGACTGAAATGAAGAAATCGTTCTCTAATGGCTACCAAGGTCTGATATAATCTGCAGACAATACTCCTTGTTTTGCAATAACCAAAATTGGCCCCTAGCCACAATTTTGCACAATGAGAAGAACTGAAATATTCTCCTCTCTCAAAACTAGCTAGGGTTGGTGTTGCACAACCGAAACCAGCAACTTAGAGAATTTAACTTCTCCAGCCAAGTCAAGCATTCAAGCTCTCTAATATGCAGAAAATGTATTCAACTCCAGGATATCTCAAATGCCCTCCAAAAGCCCCTTATAAAGAATTGACAAGAGATTTCAAGAAGTTTCCAGAATAAATTATTATTTTATTCTTTTAAGTGACTTTTTAATATTATTTTATTTTTTAGTCACTTTAATATTAAATTAATTAAATATAAGGTTACTTTTTAATATTTTATTTTTAATAACCTTATAAGTAATTAATTTAATATATTCCCCTTATTGCTCCGAATTGGGGACATGACAGTCCTCCCTTCCCAAAGATTGTTTGTCTTCAAGCAATCTACGACTGCCATCCCAAGACCACTGCCATACAATCTAGAGCGGGTCTATCCACCATCCGCCTGGATCCCATACAACCCAAAGGAGGACTCCTCTCAACCACTCGTGTACAAAGCTGAAGTCCCTGTTAAAGTTCGAACTCACCAAATTGTGAAGCCAACAATCCAACCAGTGAACCTCTGGAATCCAGCCGGACCAAGTCTTCAATTCCTGATTGTACTCATCTGCTAAAGTAATTGGTATGTCAAATGTTGATGAACCCAAACTACTTTCCTTCAATCCACCATGTTGAGTAAGTAATGCTATGGACACATCCCCCACATGTGGATCAAAAACAAACTGGTGGACACTCCTAACAATGCAATTGAGATGAAAATTTCTCATATCTTCTGCCAAATTGTCAGCAGCAATATCATCATCATCATCATGAATGCCATCTACTCTATCTGTATCAACCCCTACACCCTCATGAATGAAAGTGCTCTCCATGTGTTTTATCGATACATCCTTGGATGCTTTCCCAGCTTTACCCCTAAGCACCACTCTCGTACCATTCGCTGTCCAAAACTTGAGTGTCATCTTCTTGAAGTTTTGTGAGTACTCTCCCAAAGAATAGAGCCACTGGATACCTAGAATGGCGTGGTCACCACCCAAATCTACCGCATAGAAGTCATCAGCGACCATATAATTACCAAGTGAGATACTTAACTGAGGAATTTTCCTTTTGCATTTTAAACTGTATCCACCTGCTACCATGACTGTGAACCCCTCAAAGACCTGTGTTGCTAATCTTTGTTTGGCTACCATAGTTGAATCAATAAAGTTATGTGTAGCTCCGCTGTCAACCAAAACTGTGACATGCTGGCCATGTAGGGTTCCTCTAATTCTGAAAGAGTTGAACATAGGTGAACCGGATAGAGTACGAATAGATCCCTTATGTTCAAGCTCCTCATCTGAATTGCTGTTGTCCTCATCTCCTAGTTCAGTCTCACTTTCTGATACTACTTCAATGAGATGAACTTTTCCCTTCCCCAAGCAACGATGTCCATTCACCCACTTCTCTTTGCAATGGTAGCAAATTCCTTTCTCCCTACACTCCCTACGAAAATCCTCATCCAACTTATTCTTCTTATTCATGGAAGTGGACTTCTCCTCTATATCTTCTGAAGGGCGTGTGCTAGAAGAAGCTTTGCTCTTTTGGTTGCTTGAGAATTTGTTCTTTTGATGGCTAGACTCCATGTCTCTAGCTCTAGAAATCGCGTCCTGAAGGGAATCTGATTTGAAGGCCTTAATCCAACCGCAAAGAGGTTCAGACAAACCTTCAATGAAGAGCATCACCAAACGCTGTTCTGAAACATTAGTTACCATAACTACCAAACGCTGTTCTGAAACATTAGTTACCATAACTAGTTTGAAGTAATTTTCAGATTTTTACATTTTTTCACATTTTTTTGAAACCCTACTTATTATTTTTTTTTTAAATCCAATTTTTTTGTTATAAAAATGTTTAGAATCTAGTGATAGATTTTTAGTAATTTAAACTTAAAGTAATCTCATTTGATTTAATCTAATTTAGCTTGTTTTTAAATTTTCTATCAAAAACTAACAAGTTGTGCTTTGACTTTCACTTTGTGTAGATTAATAATTAATTGATAATGGCTTCTGAACCTACTTCTGCCTCAGGCTCTGTCCCATCCGTGCCTGCAGGATTTGTAGGCAAACGTCCTCCAAGAGCTAGAGATCCTGCCTGGAAGTATGCTTATCTAGGACCCATACCTGGCACAGTATATTGCATTCAATGTAAAAAAGTATATCGTGGAGGCATCAATCGCCTCAAGTACCACCTTGCAGGCATCCCTCAACGTGATGCTAAGGAATGTCCTAAAACCACAGAAGAAATAAAAAGACATATGAATGCCATACTTTCAGCTGCAAAAGAAAAAAAAGTGCAAAGAGAGAAGGCAAGAGTAGCAATGCAAGCAACCATTGCCTCTTCTCAAGGTGCTCCAATTGAGTCAGATGATGATTATGATGTTACTCAGGAGATAGTGGGTTCTCTTCATGGCCCACGTGTGCGAAGGTCAAGGAAATCCATTAACGCCTTGACCTCCATCCCTTCATCTTCCTCTAGTAGAGCACCAGGGGTAGGGGCAACTGTAGGACCTACACAGTTGGATAGTTATTTTGTGCCTAGAAACACACTCAGTGCACAACCTTCCTTAGAGGCGACTGGATGGAATAGGGAGGTGCATGAGCAAGCAGACATTGCTTGTGCAGATTTTTGGTATTTTAACAATATCCCTTTCAATGTGGCGAGTTCTCCTTAGTGGCAGAATTTGGTCACCGCATTGACAGTTGCAGGAAAAGGCTACAAGGCGCCTTCTCGCATGGACTTGAGTGGGAGGTTAGTTTATGTTCTTTAATTTATGTTTTTTAAGTTTAATTTATAATTTTATGATGAATTTAAGCTATTTTTTTTGTTTACAAATTAAAATCAAGTGTACTTAATTTCACTTTGTACTTGTAGGTTGCTTGCTAATGCAACTGAAAGGGCAAGGGCAGCAGTAGAGGAGCAAAAAGAAAAATGGCAAAAATATGGCTGCTCTATTCTTTCTAATGGGTGGACGGATGGAAAAAACCGTACCATCATTAATTTCTTGGTTGCATGCAAAGAAGAGGTGGTGTTCTTAAAATCAATTGATGCCTCCCACATTGTAAAAAGTGCAGAAAATTTGGCTAAGATGTTGGAGGAAGTTTGCATGGAGGTGGGGATTGCAAATGTTGTGCAAATCATAACTGATAATGCAGCAGCATATGTGGCAGCAGGAAGACTCCTCAAGATAGACACCCCTCAATTTTTTGGACACCATGTGCAGCCCATGTCCTTGACCTTCTTTTGGAGGACATAGGAAAACTAGATTGGGTCACACCAGTTGTAGAGGACGCAAGGAGGGTCACTAAATATATCTACAATCACCCTTGGGTTCTTCGCTTGATGAGGGAGCACACCCATGGGAAAGAATTGGTGAGGCCAGGTGTCACAAGGTTTGGAACAGTTTTCTTAACGTTGCAAAGCATTCTTAGTTCTTTGACTTCTTTAAAACAAATGTTTGTGAATCAACCCTGGATGGACTCAACCTATTCGAAGAAGCCTGAAGGAGATAAGGTGTTAAAAATTGTGTTTGATACCCAATTTGCACAAAGGGCAGCAGAGATTGTGAAGGTAACTTCAATTTCAAAACTTTGAATTTGAATTCAAATTGAATAAAAATTTTAATGTCTTTCATTGTAAATTTGAAACTCTAATTTTTTTGCATTTTTATATTGTAATTTGTAGGTGTCAAAGCCCTTGGTTAGAGTGCTCCGCTTGGTGGATGGGGATAAAATCCCAATGGGATATCTTTATGAGGCCATGGATAGGGCCAAGGAGGCTATAAGAAATTATTATAAAGGGGACAGCCTCAAATTTGATCCCATTTGGGAGATTATTGACAGGAGGTGGAACCATCAACTCCACCAACCCCTCCATGCAGCAGGGTACTTCTTGAACCCTCATTTCTTCCATTCAAGCACCTACTCAGATCCTACTGGAGAGGTTATGGAGGGCCTCATGAAGTGCATTCAAAGGATGTCACCTGACCTTGATGCGGGAGACCTCATTGTTAATGAAATCCAAAGTTATAGAGAAAAAAGGGGTGCACTCTTCTCTTTAGAGCTAGCAAAGAGAGCAATACACAATCAGCCACCAGGTATAAAATTTGAAATTTACAAGTTACAAATATTGATAATTTGATAAAATATGTTTTCAACTTTTGAGTTTTGACTTTCCTTTCTAAGTTTCTAAGTTCTCTTGTAACTCTTAATTTGTTTTTTGTAGATGTTTGGTGGTCAAATTGGGGTGGAAATACCCCACATCTCCAACAATTTGCCCTCCGTGTCTTATCACAGCCTTGTAGTTCATCCAATTGTGAGCGTAATTGGAGTTTGTTTGAGGCCATCCATACAAAGAAAAGGAACAACCTAGCTCAAAAACGCCCGAATGACCTTGTATATGTGCAATATAATCTTCAGTTGCACACAACACAGGTTAAGGAAATATCAGATGATCCAATTGATTTGGATGAGATAGATCCATACAATGATTGGACAGGGCAAGATGATCGACCTTCATTGTTTTTCGAGGATGAGATCTATGACTTTGAGCTACAGGCAATGGAGGAGGGGGGTGGATTTACATTCTCATTGGATGACATTGAGGATGACCCTGAGGAGGAGTCATTGGCAGTGCCAGAGCCACCAGCAGTAGCCTCTACACCCAGGATGGAGGTTGAGCAGCCACAGCAAATGCCTACGACTACACCCTCTCCCGTAGTGAGAAGTACTAGACATGGGAAGAGGAAGATGTGAATTTGTAAAAGCTGAAATATATTAATGTTGTATTTACTTTCAGTTTTACAAAAACTATTTGCTATTTTCATTTTCTTTCAGACTATCAGTATCAACGGATTGACCATTCCACATGGGGATGCGATTTTGTATCTAATTTTCTTTCAAATCAATCAAATATAACTAGATTCAGCTTGTTTCTTCTATTTACTCATTTTATTGACTCATTGGATGCATCTTATCTTTAAATTTTGCAAAAAAAATGTGTTTTTAATGAAGTTTAAGCAATTTTTTAAGTTGCCGAGTTTTTTCCGAACTTTTGCCGAGTTTTTTCCGTACCGTATTTTTCAGGCTTGGCGAGTTTTTGCAATTGGCGAGTTTTTCAACTATGATATGTATATATATATTTTATTAATATTTAAATAAAAAAAATTATTAATTTTTTATACATATATGATTTATATATATATATAATATGCATTAGTGTGTATATATATATAATGTATATATATATTTTATATATATTTTTTTTAAATAATTGAAAATGGGAATTTAAATAGTTTGTTTTAAAATATATATATATTTAAAATATAAAAATATATATATAGTTATATATTCAATGAATATATATAGTTTTGCATATATGTTGTTTAATAATAGTGCTTTTTTTATAATGATTTTATTATTGATGCAAAGATTAATTTCACAAGAGAATGAGGTTATTAGGAAATTGTTTTGTTTTAATATTCATTGTAATCAGGAAAGTTAAAATCAAATAGTTAGTTTAGGCTTCTTATTACAAATGATGTTAATTATTTTAATTGATTACATGCGTTTCAGTAGTGCTTTGCTTAGATTTTAAAATGATTAATTTTGCAAAGGAGAAATAGTTATTTTAAATGATATGTTTTAAATCGAAGAAGTAAATGTTTATTTTATTATTATTTAAACGCAATTAAGGAATTAAAGATTTGGGTTTAAATTTTATCTTTTGTCTGAAAGAGACGTTATGAAATCAGTTTTATTAAGGCAATAAATTACTGAATGTTAATGATCGAAGTGGAATTAGGAAATCCAAATATAGATTTAATTCCTATTTGATCGCCCTTCTTGAATGTTCACTTCATCTGTTTTCGCTTTGGAGAATTTGTTTTGAAGGGTTGTTAAGTCTTCCAGAAGAGATTTAACTTTTGGGGTTGCTTTGTTATGTTAGTCAACCGTTTTTTTGCTTTGGGAAACACGTATAGAGGTATTTTGTTGTTTCACCCGATTTTCACGAACGGGGATGGTTTGTGCCTCCTTGGATTAGGAATGGCTTATGTGGTATGTGCCTCCTTTGTGGTGGGGCTGCAACTTGAGTTAGTTTGATTTAAAATGATATGTTTTAAATCGAAGAAGTAAATATTTACTTTATTATTATTTAAACACAATTAAGGAATTAAAGATTTGGGTTTAAATTTTATCTTTTCTCTGAAAGAGACGTTATCAAATCAGTTTTATTAAGGCAATAAATTACTGAATGTTAATGATCGAAGTGGATTTAGGAAATCCAAATATAGATTTAATTCCTGTTTGATCGCCCTTCTTAAATGTTCACTTCGTATGTTTTCGCTTTGGGGAATTTGTTTTGAAGGGTTGTTAAGTCTCCCAGAAGGGATTTAACTCTTGGGGTTGCATTGTTATGTTAGTCAACCGTTGTTTTGCTTTGGGAAACACGTATAGAGGTATTTTGTTGTTTCACCCGGTTTTCACAAACGAGGATGGTTTGTGCCTCCTTGGATTAGGAATGGCTTATGTTGTATGTGCCTCCTTTGTGGTGGGGCTGCAACTTGAGTTAGTTTGAATTTTGAGTTTACTTGTTTGGCTTTGGAGTTAACTTGGGTGGTGCACATGGTGTTTTATCATGTATGGCTACTTGATTCTACGAATAGGTTGTGTTGTACATTGTTTTAAGTTGGTATTTATATTTGGGTTATGTGCACCTGGTTTACCTTATGTTAATGGAATTGATCCCTTAGGTTGTTAATAGGAGAGTGGCTTTTCATGAGGGCCTACACACAAAGTGGTGTTAAGGTAACTTATGCAGAGTTAGTCTAATAAGTGAAATTAAATAAATATGTTAGGAAATAGGGTAGTTTAAACACTTAACTTATTTAATCCCTCGCTCATGGATGCAAGGGCTAGTAAAGACTTGGGATGAGACGAGAAGGCCTGGAATGGCAAGATCGTTATCTTGTCTTTTCGAAAGATAACCGATTCCGCATTGGATTGCATGATTGGGGCCGGGTATCGTAAGAGGTCACCAGGCAAACCCAATATGGGGGTCGGAGCCTAGGAAGATATGCCAGGGAAACCCATGCAACCGTTGTGATGACACTCCTATTACAACCGTGAGTCAGTTAGTTGTTTTGTGCAGTTGAACATTGTTGTCTGGAAGCATTGTAACTTATGTCAGTGATGTTGGAGTTGTACTTGTGTTATTCTTATGGTTGTATGGTTCATGTGATTGGTTGTGTCAAGGTGAGTTAGCCTGTGTCTAGAGGTTGATGGTCCTGTATAGGATTCCTTGTTACTATCTCCTAAGCACGGGGGGTGAGCCTTTGGGTATCACATGGTTGGGTGGAACATACACCTTAATCTGTTGGGTCGTCATCTTATTCGTGTGGACGAGATTTCCAGTTGGAGAGCTCGAGGAATCTAGTTTCTTATCATGCTATATTCATTTCAGTTGATCTTGTAATTTATTACCTCTCATTTGTTATCGAGGTGGAAGATGTAATTTGTAACCTTGTTATTGTATTTACCTCATTCAGGGAATGAGAGTGTAATCGTATTGTAAATTATTATTATAGGAATCATGAGGTATCTCTTATGCCTTGGATGTAATTTTATCATGTTTGGAATGTATGGGATTCTTAATTTATTAAGTAATTAAATGTGATGTTGTCAGTTCATGTTTCTTGTTTGGGGTTTAAGTAATCTCAGTCTCGTAACCTTAGAGGTTGTTGGCAATGTGTAATGAACTTGCATGTTAATTGTGTAATGTCCCCTTCTCAAGCATGATCTTTCCAGTTGACCGTTGGCCTATTCCGGAGACCCGTAGGCTACTCGAAAGGTGAAATTAGGGTTTCGTGTTTTGGAGGATTCTTTTGCTCGAGGTTGGTTGATTTATTGGCAGATTCTTTCTGGGTTTTCAGAGAGCTTCGCAGTGGTATGTTTTTCTTGGCATTCTGAGCATCTTCAAGAATTTACTATTTTTAGTAAATTCTATTTCTAGCAGTGGTCCTGTTGGTTTCGGCACGGTTGGCTTTCTATTTCAAACTGATCAATTGGCTTACTCATTTTTGGCTTTGGGGAACAATTGGAGAGATAAGTTCAAATTATTTTAATTAAGTCATGTTTTAATGTTATATTTTAACATTGACCCCCCTTGGCCTAGCTACATCACTTTAAGTTGTTTTAAAAGATGTTCTTTTTGGGTGGGCACTTCATTGAAGGAAATTAATTATATTTCTTATAAAGAAAGTTTAATCCAAGCTTAAATTGGACGCCAACTTCAAGGAGGAGATAAAGTTGATATTAAAAGTCTAGTTTTGCTTGGGAAAGTGGGACGCCATCTATTGGAGGATTAGGGTTTGGTTCAAAAAAGAAGATTAGGGTTTCTAGAAGGGTCCTCTGGAAATTATAAAAGGAAGCCATTGGTTCTCATTTGGATTATCTTTTGTCTACAGGAATGTTATGCTGCCGAATTGGCTGTGGGATTGCTTCGAGGAATGTAAGCCTCCTAGCTTGGCATTGCTTCTTGCTTGAGAGATAGCGACTAGTGGTGAGGTAGGGTAGTTTGAGTGATTTGTAGTGGGATTTCTGCATTGTAGTCATTGTGTGGCTTTTTAGTTCCGTTTTATGCATATTAGTGAGATTCTATAATTGCATATTCTTTACAGCAGATTGTTGTTTTTATTCATAAATCAAAAAATACAAAAAGAATCATTCTGCGCGTTGCATTAATCTCTCTGTCTGTGAAGGGCGACCCTTTTCCCTAAGTTGCAGATTTTTTAGTGAAGTCTTGAATTTTTAAAGTGAAATCGCCCCTCTTGCTGGGCCGTACCTTTTGACTTTGTCTTGAAATTCGTGCATATTTAATTTGGGGTCTTTTGATCAGTTTTCAGTGCCCTATCTTGGTCGCCTTCATCATTAGGGTATATTGCACTTCGTTTCACGTCAATTGGATGAGTTGTGAGAGAGATATGATCATTTACGTGTGGTGTTAGGTTGGTAGTTACAAATTTAAAGTGCAGGTCTGTCTAAATCAGAATATTCAGTTTGGTATTTGAGTGAAGTAAAGGGTCTTGGCATTCTTGTTAAGCAAGGAGAATCCTCTTAATTGATGTACGCTGTACTGTTCTAATTCTATACTCTTGACAGGTGATTGCTCTTCGTATTGTAAGCTGAACAGTAGTACTGTCAGCACTTCTCTAATCTTGCTTATCATGTTTTGTAATGATTACTTTACATTCTGAAGTTGCATTGTATTTCTTTCTATCTCCGCCATATGGTCGCCTCATTTCCATACTGGATTGGGTAGCGCATACTTGGTGTTGAGTTTTCTTTCAGCATATTAGATGGTAGGGATCCTCTAACCACATGCTTGTCGTTCGCCAACGCATTTCTTGGTTAGAGTTCTTGTATCAGCATTTCCATTAAGATCCTCTGACCATATGCTCGCCATCACTTGGCGCCATTCTTAGTTAGAGTTTCTTCTAGCTCTGTTTCAGCATTCAGATCCTCTGACCAATGCTCACACCTTTCCCACATCAGGATCCGTGTGTACATTCTGGTTAGAGTTGCTTCAGCATCGTTTTGGTTTAGAGCTAACCCTAATGATTGTGTATTGCTCTGCTTATTGTAATTGAAAATTTGAAAAAAATTGGCTCGGAATATTTCAAATTGTACTTAAAAAAAAAAAAAATTAGTACATTTGAGTAGTTAATTGCAACTTCCTCTAGGGTTTTGTGGCAGGGCATTACACGATCCCTAGAACCATATGCTATCATCTCGCCCACATTGAGATCGTACTGAACATTCTTGGTGAGGGTTACTTTCCAAGCTGATTATCTTTGGAGCTAACGCTAATCAATGGTGTTTGTGCTGGACTTGTTTTGAAAATTTGGGAAAAAACTAAGGGGGATATCTCAATCACTTAAAAGGCAATTTTTAGGTTGAAAATGTCTATTTGATCCTCACAAGGAAGCGCCTATACTCTACAAATTCAAACTTTTGATTTACTAAAAAACTTTGCTGAAAGGTGATGGAAAACAATGAGCACTACTTCATAATTGAATTCCATTATTCATCTTACCAAGAGAATTCTTCCTTATCCCTACAAAAATATGGAAGAAAGATGGCAAAGACAAACAAGACAAAGCTTTGAAACATAACCTTTTACTTAACAAAAAGACAACATATAACTTGAAATTGAACACGATATGGAAATTTTCATATAGGTAAAATAGAAGGGATATTGGAAAATATATTATAAGTAAAGGTATGTTGAAATGGGTAGAAAAGAAAATTAATAAATTATTCACTACACAACCATCTCTTGATATTTTTTCTATGTATGATTGAATAAACTCCATGCTTCAACATTTGTTGGCAAGCCTATGTTTTTTGTCATTGTAAGGTTTTTTGCTATCACCATACAACCCTCTCTTTCTCCTACTGAATCTCCTCTACAAACCATAAAATTAGGTGATTCCTCTATTGCACAATCTGCTGAAAGCTATACTACCATATGATATCCTACTCTCTCCATACCATTGTACAACTACACTCTATCATATGCACTTCTACAATTTCATACCATATAGCCACTACTAAAATAACCTACACAAACTCTACTATTACCACCATACAACTTCATGCTTATCCTCACTCCATTGTATTAATAGAATCTACCTCCTCAACTCCTCTCGTATGACAACAAAAACCTCTTTCTAAAATTGTACAACCGACTTCTATTGCTGCTACCATATGGGTCAGAAAGCAAGACTACATGATTGTTGAAAGAGTATAAATAGAAGGAAAATAATGAACATAGTTGTTAATAAGTACGATCCTATACCAAACACGACCAATCAAACAACTTTTATCTATGAAAAGATGTATGTGAGAAGCTCCATGTCCTTGACTAGGCTCAAGTCATTTATTTGTCTGCAACAACTAATAAAAAAATTCAAAAAGATCATAGCTACCACCAGGCTATTGCAAAATAACAATCAAAATAGTTACCTATGTCAATTTTAAGTAGCCACCAAAGAGTAGGGGTGGAAAAATCAGTCAAGTTTATGATTGCACTCAAACTTTGCAAGAAATAAATGAGGTCAAAGATTGCATTCCTACTACTTTAGCTGAAGGGGAGAGAATGATTGTAAGTTCTATTCTAAGTTGTCGGTTCTAGTACAGAATTGGCCACAAGTACAGGATACAGGTATGTGGATACGGCAATTTTTTTCCTAAAATACGGTACATTTGGGTACGGCTGTATATATATATGCAAAAAAATTAAAAATATACAAAATTGTAAATACATTTGATAGTACGATATAGTATACTTCATCAATCATCAATCATCAATTCATCATTGAATCATTGATCAATGGTAGTGATAAAGATAAATGCCAATTGATAGTTCAAAATTTCAATATTATATCATATATCTAAAGTCACGATTCAAATGAAGATCGTTACAATTACAAACTTACAACGATAATAGGGATCTGACGATAAACCATCTCTAGTTATTACAATATTGGATTAATGTCAATGTTTATACTGAAATAAATATTTTATAAATCCACTAAATTGACAAGCAACATTTAAGAAGCTGATAATGAAATAATACCTTTGAAATTAATTTGAAACCCAAGCTAAAACAGATCACAAACTGCTGCAACAAAAAAGGATGATCCTGATTGATATATGGCTCAAACTCAGTATAGGTATGGCCTAAACAAACTAACAAATAAGTTGAACAGAGGTATTTACATGCATCAAATCAGTCAATGATAGGTTGCAACCCTCCTAGAAACTCAAATGCTTCTTCTAGAAATTGTTATAGAATATTGCACCATAGGAAATTAACAATTTTTGCACAAGCATATTAATTTTAGTGATTCAAATTAACATTTTCTGCCTGGCAGCACCCTAGGAGTGCCCTGGGAGTTCCTGGGAACGCCCTGGGAGTGCCCAAGAAGGACTCACAAAGAACCCTGGGCTGCCTAGGCGCTCCTAGGGCACTCCCAGGCGCTCCCCAAGCCACTCCTGTACCCAAACACTCCAAGAGCGGACACGGAGTCCGTTTTTGAAAAACCCAGTAACATAGGTTCTGTTAGCAAAACAACTCATAATGTTATATATACAAAGATCACTGGGCCAAATGGAAAAAGCTACAAACTCATAGTTATAGCTAGAATTAGGCAAAGAGTAGTTGTAGCCCTAGGCAGGAACAAGTCTGAGTTATGGTCTGTGAATCAAGTATTTCCAACTTAAAAGCCCACTACTAGGACTAGACGGAAATGAGAAAAAGCAATAAATAGCTCCATCTAGCAAAACATCAACAACTCTAGGGATGTTCTTGGCCTAATATTTAGTGATTTAATTATTTTTGTTCTTTGTTATCTAGGAATCTGACTTTTTTTTTTTAACAACAGTCGGGGGTTTATGGCATTCCTAATAATTAACTTGTTTGGGTAAAATAAACTTGTAATTGGTTTTTAGTATTTTTTTAGCTTTCATAAGTTGTCATGATTAATCATGGCAATTCCTAACAGCTTGGTCTTAACCAACAACCATTGGCACCCCTTTAAATTCAATTCTCATAGACACAGTAAAATATTTGATCCTCAGTTGATCATTCCTAGTCTATTTATATGTAAGAACTTCATATGAATAAAGCGATACGTCTATTACTCAATATGGTATTCATTGTGTTTTATGTCCATTTATGCCAGTATTAGTCTTATTAGTTGGACAAAGGAGTAAATATTAGCCAGAACCTTTTTCCTATTCAATGCCCTCCAAGGCATTCATAAGATTATCAAGAATAGTCTTCTTTTATAATACATGCTCTCTCTTGACCACCTTGAAAATAAGAAATTCAACCATCATAACAAGAGCTTTGCTTAAAATTATATAAAACATGAAGAAAAGTGATTGGCTGCCAACTCCAACAGTTTTTATTTTCGAAATTGAGGATGATTTCAATCAGGAGTGACAATACTCCCACTTTCACATCAAAGACCTTCCTGCATTATTTTTTATTTAATCAGGCCCAATCACCTCTATGTTTTCTTATAAAAAAATCATAATGAGACCATCCAACCCTGAGGATTTAGCACTCTTAACTTCGTCGGCTACCTCTAACTCATCTAAATCTAGCCATCCCAAAATATGTACTCTTTCACACTTTCTACCTTTTGTATGACTGCCTGTTTGATGAGATTTATGGAAATCAAAACCAAACAAGGACTGTAAAATACCCCAAGCAACGATGAAGCACTGAATTGATTTTTGATAAATCAATTTTAGATTATTTTTGAAGATGTCAGTTACAATGTCCTCTTTGTTCGTTTTCAAAAAGATAAGAAAACAATTCCTTCAAAAACCTACCTCTAAGAGCCAATAGAGCTTTATGAAAACACCCATCTGGACATTCTTCCACAGTTCAATAAATAGCAAACAATATGGCAGATAGTATTTTATGGTTTTGATTATTATTAGAAAGTATACTTAGTCCTAATGGTTCTATTTATGTACTTTAAACTAGTCAAAGTGAACTCTCTCATTCCTCACTACAGGATGTTTAACAGTATATATTGATAAATAAGAAACCTGAAAACTTCAACCAAAAATTATTATAGTAATTCATTTCAACAATGTATATTTTTCAGAAAAAAACATTCAGACTAATAAAAATGGTAAGCTGTTTTTTTTCCCTTTTTCAACATCAAACAGTGATGAGGACAAGTAGATTAGTACATGAATGCATAACCATCTAGAGGCACAGGAAAAGAATCCTACATATTTTCTCAGATCTAAAAGTCATTTCCTTAAAAAAGGTGAATCAATATGAACTTCAGAAATCCAATAGAATTGCATGGCAAGCATACCGGATGAGTAATGTCGTACCGAAGCACAGCATTCCGAATTGCATCTAGATCCTTCTCATTGTCAAATTTAGCAGAATGCACCCCCACAACAGCAACCTGCCAGGTTGCAAATATAAACTATCAGTCACACACTGAAGTTTGTCGTTTCTACAAGGAGTATAACACAAAGCAAATTAAACAAAGAAGTTGAATTAATGAATCAACTTGAAGAAAACAACACAGACTGACTACAAGAGAAATCAAGAAAACAATTGCAAAGGAAAGGTTTTTTCAATTAGAGGGTTTGAATCCCTTATAAATCTTGAGACTGCTGAGTAAAATATTCTTAATAGTATTTAGGAACCATTAAATTGTTGCTTATGGAATTGATTAAATTTGAATTTATACTGATAAAATCATGGGTTGGTAATATCTTAAATTTCAGCCTGGACTCCAACATGAACCACTTATCAGAAATGTTTTATAAAACTATTAGCGTTTTAATTTGTCTCTTTCGAGACAACACAAAATAAAACAGCAAATACAGTTGAACCATTCTTCAGATTATACAGGGAAGCTCCATAAGATTAAACCAAACCTAAAACCTAAAGTTATTAATTGAATTTACAAGTATGCACATTGTACAAGAATTTAATGAAGTTTTGTATTAAATGTAGATATCTAATTCACTATGTTTTTTGCTTGGATCTGAGTACCAAACTACCAACAATCAAGACTTGCAGCAAGATTTTCAGATTTAAATGAGGGTAAACTATCAAGCATAAATGAATAACTTAACTTCCTATTGGCTAAAACGAAGACTAGTATTTTATTGCAACACTAGTTTCAAGTAAAAACATAGATTAAGAAGCACAGAAGCACATTTTTTTATGGTCCAATCTTCTAGGGCATCGCATTTCAAAAACAAGTGGTTGGCTTTGTTAGTTTTCATTGATCTGGGTCCATCTACTTTTTGCTCCTCTTGAAGATTGGGAAATTTTATATTCCCAAAAATATGCTTTTATGGCACCTTTTCGAGAAGCCCTTAGCTTTTTCAAAATCTGATTGAACTGGATCTCTTCAAAACGTGATTGTCTACAAAACCCAAACCTCGGTTTTTTTCGAGAATCCGCATTTTGGAGAAAAATGAGTCACCTTTTTGGGGCAGCGAAGATTTCCAAGAATAGAACTAAAAGTAGTAGTTAACTCGATGCCTTTTCTGAGTTTAACTTGCAATTCTTGTTTCATGCTTATCCATTCTTTGTGAAATAGAAAAATCAAATGTATAGTTGGAACTTTCCCTACTTTTAAACCAGTTAACTAATTTTAGCAGGTGGTTAGTTAGTTGTCTTGTGTTAGTTTTATAAATAAATCTTGCGAGTTGGCAAGTCTAGTCAGCTTAAAGCAAGGAGATTTTAGGGTTACCTACTCCTTGTTTGTGTATAAATAAGGGCAGCCTTGCCCATTATTTTGGACACTGTTATTGTAAGAATGTCATGACCCTCTTTTTCTCTTCATGTAATCACGCTTTTATAATTATTTATATTTTAGATGGTATTGATGCTCACTTCATTTTTATAAAAAAATACTTATATTCTTGATGATACTTGTTTATCGTCTTTGATTATTCTTGTCTACATTTATTAAAATTTATTCATATTTACCGCCATCTATTCTTAATCTACCTTTTGATTAAATTTAACATTTATATAAGTGAATCAGATTATATTAAGAAACATATATAATTCTAATTACTCGATTAGCAATTTCAAACAGCGGCATATTATTGTAAACAAAGGAGTTGTTTTATCTTGCATTTATGAATTGACTTCCTAGCCGCGCCCTCTAGAAGCAATGTCTCATATTTGGAAGGACACGTCTCTTCTTTGAGGGAGGGGTCGCTCTATTTGGTCACAACCTTTCTAATCAATAAATACTCTCCTTGTGCATGTTGATGAAGGGTATCAGTTGTAGAGATTTGGTGCTGAGTACAAACAGCTGCAATACCAAATCGAATAAGAAAGAAATAACTAGTGATCTACAAAGGAAGATACTGTTAATGGCTGCAAGTCTGGTATGTACTGATGTACATAGATATAAACTTGGATTCTAGTTTGATAATTGTCGTGTCTATTATAAAAGAGATAACAATAGGAATAACATTATAGTACTATAGCATTGCATGGATTGTATATGTCAACCACTACCAAATTATCATTCTTTCTTAATCAATTAATCAGGGAGGAGAGTTGGAAGCACATGGGGGATAGCAGATACTAGGGTCCCTTTGAGGTAGACCACTCTCATTGGATGACTACGGTCCGCCATTGGGGGCCAAGGGGGTTGTTTAGCCACTCTTGGGCTGAGAAGGGAGTACTCTAAGGGCATCCTAGTGTGTGGACCTCTCTTGCCTTGCCTATGAATTTGATGATCAAAGGAAAATAACTTGGGAGTGTTTCAGTAGCTATTTGATTTGCTTAGAAATTATGAATTGAATGCACTATTACAAGTAATTTGCAAGAAACAATAGATTAATCAGAAAGGCTACCTTGATTTTTATTATGCTAAATGAATGTCTTTCAATTTAGTATTCTTATTTCATGAAGTATATTTGTGTTCCTAGATAAATTCTAAGTAGACCTGAAGGGGTCATTACAATTGGTATTAGAGCAACTTTCCTGCCACCTTGTGGAAAACAGTGTATGCAAACTTACCAAAGAAGGAGACATAGGTCTATTGACATTATGGGTGAACAATTGGGGAATGAACTTAGGAGATTCATGGAAAACAATGTGAGAAAAACCAAAGCACTAATAGAGCAAAATGAAAAAATAAGTCAAGCCTTACTTCAAGCTTTACAAGACATGAATGTCACCATGAACACCCTCAAAAATAATGGTTCACATGGTAGAGATACAAATTCAAACCACTCTGAAAACAATAATAATAATGCTTCCTCAAACCCAAAGATTTAAAGGCCAAATTTCCTACCTAGGAAAGAAACCCTAATGGAAGGAGAAAACAATCCTCACTTAACAAATGTTGAAGATACAGTTGCAGCTTATGCAAGACTAGGCCCCGCCATAAGGGAAATCGTATCTTTTAGGAATTTATTAGAAGCCAAGAGACTTGAGGCACCCTAAAGAGAGGGTAGACAACCAAGTAAGGATCTCAAACAAAAGGTTAACAAATTAACGTTACCAAACTTTGATGGGTCGGGTAAAATCTCAACTTATTCTTGGATACAAAAACTAAATACCTATTTAAATCTTAGTCCCATGATGTAATCTCCCATTTTCTGGCCTGCATTGTATGATGTTGTTGTTAGCCTATTCCTCCTTGGTTCCGTAGGCTAACCAAGGATTTTAAGGAATCTTGAGGATTTTGACCTAGTTAATTTTCGTTGCAGGTCAATCCGGGGTGTTTGGAGGCAGTTTTGGCATACTTACTATTTTTAGTAAGTCATTAATGTTGTTAATAGTAATTCATCAAGCGGGCTGTGATCTCCAGTGACAGTGTCTTTTCAATGGAAAATTTGGGTATTACCATCAAATGATTTTAGTTCCATTGGTTTAATTCATCTCTGCATTAATAAAGTTTAAATTATAAAGTTAAATTCAATTATTTAACTTTATTAATGCGAGTCTAAGTTAAGTGGGAAAATGAATAGTAAAAGGGGCCCCTTATTTTAAAATACATGAGTCATCAAAAAGGGAAAAAGGGAGTTTATGTTTTATCCCACATTGGTTAAAAAAGTGAATGAGCTCTTATGAGAAGCTTATAAAAAGGTTGCAAGGGCTCACTTTCAGCATGCTTGGTATATGCTTGGTTATTATTTTCTCTTGGAGAATTCATGGAAGCTTTGGCTTTCAGCAGGTGTTTAGATGGAATCCCTCGAGCTTGAAGGCAATGGACGGAAACCCATTGTTTGTTGGAGATATCATTTAGGTGTCTCACTTTGTGCTTCAAATTCAAGCTATTTCTGAGGGTTTGTCAAATTTGTAGTAGCTATTGTATTGCTGCAAAATATATTTGTATCTTTAAGTTGCCCTAGCTGATGTATTATTGCAACTATTTCTGATTAAATGCAAAAACTAGATTATTTTGCAGTTTATTATTGTGCTGGAATTTCATATCTTCAAAAGTTTTTATTTTAAAATTCTGAAAATTTAGGGCAGAAAAATTGGGATATAGTTTGGTTCATTTCACATGTCTGAAGAGGATGCAGTACAATTTGCTATCTTACATCTTGAGGGTTTGGCTCATGAGTTGTGGCTCCATGGCACCCTCACACAAGGGCATGATAATAAAATTTCATATGAAGAGTTCACACAAAAACTTATAAAAAGATTCGATAGGAAACACCCTCAAAAGGACTTCAAAGAATTAAGCCTCTTAAGACAACAAGGGTCAGTTGAAGACTATATTTTTGAATTCTAGAAAATTTTAGTAAGGGTTAAAGGGATTGATGAAGACCGCCTTACCTACCTTTTCGTTGAAGGATTAAGAGATTCCATTAGGAGATTGGTGAGTACCTTAAAACCCACCTCTCTCGATGATGCCATTGATAAAGCTATCACACTAGAAGATACATCTACCCATGAAAAATCATCAGTCATTCTCTTACAAGAAAGATGGGCATAAGAAGAACCTTTCAAAAGACAAAAAGGAGGAACTAAGTAGGAAAAACCTATGTTTCTCAACCGAGTCATATATGCCTGGGGATCAAAGAGATTGCCTGAAAAATCTATGTCTTAAGTGTAAAGAAAAATCATATATGTAAGTTCTCTTACAAGAAAGATAACTCAATGATGAAGAAAAAGGAATGATTCTCCAAGAAAAGGAAGGACACATAAACAAGTAGGAATCCTCATGGAGTATATCTCTTGTAATAAAAGTGGGAGACGAGTCATATATGCAGTAAAGATGAATCTATCAAAGAGTAAAGAAAAAAGAAAAATCTATGTCTTAAGTGTGGAAAAATGGCAACCAGGACCCTACGAAAAAGAAGTCAAGCCCACAAAATGGGAGCCCTAAATGAATGAAAAAGAAAACCTAAAGAACAGTCACAAAAATGGAAAGACCTAACAAAAAGCTATTCAATGATGGAAAAAGGAACCTTTCTCTTGTAATATTTATTCTCCAAGAAATTGTGGGAGAAAGAACCTCGCCGCTACACATAAACACTCCCTCTTAGCTAGGGAGGTACCTTTCTCAATATCCATGTCATGGAGTCTCTCAACATGACATCCACAATGGCTACACCCATTTGTGGAAAAGAGCTCATCATAGAGTCACTCAATGTGATATCACCATGGAGTCACTCAACATGATGTCCACCATGGCTACTCCCATGTGTGGAAAGAACATGTGCACAAATTCCTATCACGAAGTCACTCAACGTGATGTCGTCATGGAGTCTCTCAACATGAAGTCCACCATGGCTACTCCCAGAGGGTGGATAAACACAAGTACAAGGGAATCATCACGGAGTCTCTCAACGTGATGTTCTCATGGAGTCTCTCAACATGACATCCACCATGGCTACTCCCAAAGGGTGGAAAGAACCACATCTCCGTCTCAAAGATGGACAAGGGCTTTCACCTCAAATTTCTCGTCTCAAGAAAAATGCATTAACAAGGGCTTTCACCTCAAATTTCTCTATCACGAAGAAAGATGCATTATAGAAAATCACAAAAGATCACTAATGCTGAATCTCCCTCTCAGCAAGGGCTTCATTCTCCACAACTCCAAGCTTGTCTCGAAAATGCACAAACTTCACTCTGAGAGAGGCTTGGTGAGAATATCAGCCATCTGATCATTAGTGCAAATGTATCTCAAATGAATAGCTTTCCCCAGTACCATATCTCTGATGTAATGGTACTTGATCTCAACATGTTTTGTTATGTCCTGAAACACCGAATTAACAGATAGCTTCACACAACTTTGATTGTCACAATGAATAATAGTCGGCTCCAATGATTGTCCATACAATCCTGCAAGGAGCTTCTGAAGCCACATTGCTTCTCGAGCTGCTACACATGCTGCAATATATTCGGCCTTTGCAATGCTTAGTGCTGCTGAAGAATGCTTCCTGCTACACCAAGAGATCATCACAAACCCCAAGCTAAAGCAACATCCAGAGGTGCTCTTCCGGTCAACTACACTCCTTTCCCAATCAAAATCAAAATAGCCTTGCAACTATAGGTCTAAACTAGAAGTATATCTCAAGCCATATCCAATTGTGCCACACAAGTATCTCAAGATATGCTTAGCTGCAACTAGATGAATTTGCTTGGGTTCACACATGAACTGACTGAGGGCACTCACTGCATAGCAAATGTTTGGTCTAGTATTGACTAGATACAAAAATGATCCAATCAAGTGCTTGTACATGGCAGGGTCTACCAGATCTTAACTAGCAGCAAACTCACTTAACTTCTTCAAATTTGTTTCCATCGGTGTAGACATAAATTTGCAATCCATCATCCCAAATCTCTTCAAGATGTCTATGGTATATTTCCCTTGACTTAAAATAATCTCATTGGGTCTCTGCCACACTTCCAATCCTAGAAAGTAATGCATAAAACCTAGATCCTTCATCTCAAATTCAGAAGCTAACTCCTTGCATTTGACAATGAGATATTCTATTGCAGTAAGAAATAGATCATCAACACAAAGAAACAAGATTAAAGCCTCACCATCAACTACCTTGAAATAAAGATTTGAATCTGCATCATTCTTGGAGAAACCCAAGCTCATCAAGTATCAATCAATCCTCTCATACCAAGCACATGGAGCCTGCTTAAGGCCATACAAAGCCTTCTTCAATCTACAAACATGAGACTCCTTCCCATGAATCACAAAGCCATTAGGTTGCTCAATGTATACTTCTTCAATCACGCCATTAAGGAATGTTGTCTTCACATCCATCTAATGTAGCTTCCATCCCTTAGCTGCTGCGGCGGCAATAATAGTCTTGATGGATGTATAACGAGCAATCGGAGCAAAAGTTTCCTCATAATCTATTCCCTCTTTCTGAGAGAATCCTCTAACCACAAATCTAGCTTTGTGCTTCTCAATGCTTCCATCAGTTGAATGCTTCATCTTGAAAAGCCATTTAGAAGACAATTGATTTTCCTTCAAGTCTCGGTACAATGTCCCTGTAATGTCCCCTTTTTCATGAGCAATGGAGTTTAGAGGAATTAGCCTAGTCCTAATCCTCGTAGGCTAATGGGACTTGAACAAAGGGTCGTTTGGCAGATACCCAGTTGATTGGTTGGCTCATTTTGCAACTTCATGAAGGTTTTCCTAGTATCATCATAGATATTTCTATTTATGGAAACCTTTATTTTATATTATAATGTTATATTGCACTTTAGGAGTTGATTAACATTTTGTATTATTATAAAGTGCAATAATAAAATAATAAAATAAAATAATATTATAATATTCCTTCTAGAAGCTAAATTGGGAAAGTTCTAGAAGGAGGCCAACCTCTTGAGGAAAAGTATAAATAGACATAAGGAGCTCATTGCCTATCATCCAGATTTGTTGTTGATGTTGATGTTTGTTGTTGATGTGCATTGTGGAGCCTAGGGTTTTTGCAGTTGTCATAGTTGGCCATTGAGAACGAAAACCCTCATTTGCCAGGCAATTTTGAGGGTGTGAAATATCACCTAAATTATTGCAGCTGGGAGAAAGTTACTTTAGACTTTCTATTTGAGCTTCATTGGAAACACTTGTAGCCTTTGGCCAAGTTTTTGTATGGTTCGATTTGAATAAATTGTTGGAGATATTTTGGTGATCAAAGTCTTCATCTTTTGGCTATGCTAGGGTTCGACTTGCGGCATTCTTCATTTCCAGAATTTCTGATATAATGTTTCAGTCACACACATCTACATATTAGAGCCACGTTTTGCCTGATATTGATAGGTATTTGTATTGGAGATTATAGCTATCATTTGGTGTTTGTGTCTTCATATATTGGGCATAGAGGAGGTCAATTTGCATGCATGTTCAACATACCAACACTCAGATTTAATTATCAATCATTACTACCAACAATTGGAGGACACTTATTTGGTTGTATCTCCTTCTCCTTCGGCTGATCTTACCTTCCAGCCTGAGCGCACTGTCCTTTGGGGTCTTGGAGATGATTGTTGGTGAAGAATTGAAGACAATTGGTGGCATTGTGAAATTCAATTAAAGGTCTGATTATCTATAGTAGGGGCGGCCAGACTACTAGGGCGATTTCTTCAAGGAGTCCACAGAAAAATCCAAATAAAATCTGAAGGAATTGTTGGGAGTGTTAAAGCCTAGGTGCTAGGGTTTGAAGACCAATTTCAAAGCAGCCAAGGAGAATAGAATTTTTCAAGCAAGCAGCCATTCATTTCCAGGTTTACAAAAGTCAATATATCTCAATTTTATAGGCATGTAATCTGCATATTTAGTCTTGCAAATTTAGTCATCTAAGCATTGTAAATTCAGTTTATCATTCTTGCATGGGATTATATCAAGTTGCTGTTGTATATGATCATTGTACTCAGATTTTGGCATAGTAATAGTTCATATTGTAATGCCAAGAGTCTTGGCCTTTAATGTGCATTATATTGGACAAACTTATTGCAATAAGAAGGTATAAGTTGCTGGGTAAAGATAGTTGTACTAGAGCAAGTTTGAATCAATCATTTAGTATGCATGCCAACTGTTTGACATAATGTCACTTGGCTGTAGGTACATGTTTTGGATTAGAAATCATACATGTGCATTGTAATTTGATTAGAGGGAGTCACTAAAGCATCTAAAATTCTAAATGATAGTATAATCATTGTAGTGTTGAATTGTAATCATTTGAAGTCTTCTTTCAATGTTTATCAAGCATACAATCAGTCTAATCACATAAACCAGCAAGCTGGAAGTTTGCATGTGAATTGTTTGATAATGTTCCTTGAGCTCATCTTCAGCCATTTCGAGGTCAGTTTGAGCAAGGGTCATTCAGTGGTATCAGAGCGGTCTCGTGCCATCCTATTAGGTGAAGAATGAAGACATTATGGCTTTTGATAAATCCACGTATGAATTGATGCAGAATTTGTATGTTGCGATGAGTGACCCTGAATTTAAAAGGGAATATCTAATGATGTTTAGACGAAAGGAAAAGGAGAAACAAGAGGTCTCTACAAGTGAGGTATCTAGAAACCTCTACACTGAGTTTTCAACAATTGGTGACCAGCATACAACTGATCCTATGGAGGACAAAAATCAAACCAGCGTAGAGGAAGATGTTGGGCACAAGATTGCAAGGTTGAAGAAGAGCAAGTGGTGTTTGAAGACAAACCAGTTGCTTTGGAGCAGCCACATGAGGATATGGGTTCTTGTGATGCTTCAATAGGTCAGTTTAGCATTGCTTCTTCCTCTCGTGATAATAGTTCAATGAATAATGTTCATTCACATGAAAGTTTATTGGAGAACCAAGATATCATGGAGGATGATCCTCTACTTAGTGGAGCAGCCGCTAGTGTTTTGTCTTCAAATGATGATGAAGGCATTCTACAATGGCATGATGTCATCATGGATTTGTTTGAAGACAGCAACATGGTGCATCATCATCCTTATGAAAAGGTAGCTTGTGATCACGAACAAGCCAATGATGTGATATCATCTTTTGATGGCAGCCCTACACTCATTGGTGGACATGAAGTAATCAAGCATATGGGGACCGATTTTGTGTACTTTGGCATTGAAGATATTAAAAGGTTTGAGATGATGAATGAAGAATAGTTGAGGAAGGCCAAGGAGGCTAGGTTAGTGGCTGCAAATGCAAGACAACACCTTCAAGATGTTAACAAAAAAGTCAATCTCATCAACGTGGCAAGGCAAAAAAAGATAGATCACATTAGAAAACTCCTTACTCAAGAGAAGGAAGCACTTTGTGATGAGGTTGATAAGCTTGATCAATCGAAGGACTTAGTACAATTTGAGGTTTCTTCATGTTGTATAAAGGTTGATTATTCTTTTGTGGAGGATGATGTTGTTGGTGATAACACTCTTAGTGGATCAGCCACTCAAGAGTTGTTCTTGGAAGGTAATGAAGGTATCCACAACCCATCTTTGGATTGGTTACCTATGACATATGATAGGGAAGCTATCTACTTGTTGGTTGATGACTTGATCTTTTTAGATTCTTCATTGATCGATTGCTGTCTTACTTGGTTTTTCATTGCACATTGATATTTGGCATGGTTTACATCAGCTATTGAGTTGATTCAGCAGGTTGTGCTAGTGCTACAAGAGCTGCTTGGTGATGTTTGGGACATTACAAAAAATTTCACTTGGGATCCAGGTGGAGAAGAGTTGTACTTGTTGCTAAGATTGTTTGGAGACAAGCAATTTCAGGGAGGGCAGACTGTAATGTCCCGTTTTTCATGAGCAATGGAGTTTAGAGGAATTAGCCTATTCCTAATCCTCGTAGGCTAATGGGACTTGAACAGAGTGTCGTTTGGCAGATACCTAGTTGATTGGTTCGCTCATTTCGCAACTTCATGAAGGTTTTCCTAGTATCATCATGGATATTTCTATTTATGGAAACCTTTATTTTATATTATAATGTTATATCGCACTTTAGCAGTTGATTAATATTTTGTATTATTATAAAGTGCAATAATAAAATAATAAAATAAAATAATATTATAATATTCCTTCTAGAAGCTAACTTGGAAAAGTTCTAGAAGGAGGCCAACCTCTTGAGGGAAAGTATAAATAGACATGAGGAGCTCATTGCCTATCATTCAGATTTGTTGTTGATGTTGACGTTTCTAGTTGATGTGCATTGTGGAGCCTAGGGTTTCTGCAGTTGTCACAGTTGGCCATTGAGAACGAAAACTCTCAATTGGTAGGCAATTTTGAGGGTGTGAAATATCACCTGAATTATTGTAGCTCGGAGAAAGTTACTTTCAACTTTCTATTTGAGCTTCATTGGAAAAACTTGTGGCCTTTGGCCAAGTTTTTGTATGGTTCGATTTGAATAAATTGGAGACATTTTGGTGATCAAAGTCTTCATCTTTTGGCTATGCTAGGGTTCGACTTGCAGCATTCTTCATTTCCAGAATTTCCGATATAATGTTTCAGTCACAAAAGTCTGCATTTTAGAGCCACATTTTGCCTGATATTGATAGGTATTTGTATTGGAGATTATAGCTATCATTTGGTGTTTGTGTCTTCATACATTTGGCATAGAGGAGGTTGATTTGCGTGCATGTTTAACATACCAACACTCAGATTTAATTATCAGTCATTACAACCAGCAATTGGAGGACACTTATTTGGTTGTATCTCCTTCTCCTTCGGCTGATCTTACCTTCCAGCCTGAGCGCACTGTCCTTTGGGGTCTTGGAGATGATTGTTGGTGAAGAATTGAAGACAATTTGGCATTGTGAAATTCAATTAAAGGTCTGATTATCTATAGCAAGGGCAGCCAGACTACTAGGGATTTCTTCATGGAGTCCACAGAAAAATCCAAATAAAATCTGAAGGTGTTGAGTTAAAGCCTGCTAGGGTTTGAAGCCAATTTCAAAGCAGCCAAGGAGAATAGAATTTTTCAAGCAAGCAGCCATTCATTTCCAGGTTTACAAGTCAATATATCTCAATTTTATAGGCATGTAATCTGCATATTTAGTCTTGCAAATTTAGTCATCTAAGCATTGTAGATTCAGTTTATCATTGTTACATGGGATTATATCAAGTTGCTGTTGTATATGATCATTGTACTCAGATTTTGGCATAGTAATAGTTCATATTGTAATGCCAAGCGTCTTGGCCTTTAATGTGCATTATATTGGACAAACTTATTGCAATAAGAAGGTATAAGTTGCTGGGTAAAGATAGTTGTAATAGAGCAAGTTTGAATCAATCATTTAGTATGCATGCCAACTGTTTGACATAATGTCACTTGCCTGTAGGTGCATGTTTTGCATTAGAAATCATACATGTGCATTGTAATTTGATTACAAGGAGTCATTAAAGCATCTAGATGATAGTATAATCATTGTAGTGTTGAATTGTAATCATTTGAAGTCTTCTTTCAACATTTATCAAGCATACAATCAGTCTGATCACATAAACCAGCAAGCTGGAAGTTTGCATGTGAATTGTTTGATAATATTCCTTCAGCTCATCTTCAATCATTTCGAGGTCAATTTGAGCAAGGGTCATTACAATCCCAAACATCATTCTTGATAATAGATTGATATTCTTCAGCCATAGCATTTCTCCATACTTGCTGACTTGATGCTTCCTCAACACTGGAAGGCTCAGACTCAATGATATGACTTATTAATGCTACATAGCTTGGAAACTTTTGTGGTCTTTTGCTTTCTCTGAATGTGCCTCTAGGGGCTGCAAACTTTTCTGCCTCTTGCATAGTTTTTCTAGCCCATAGAGGTCTCTTTCAACCTATGATAATATCTCTTGGCCCATCAGTTGGTTCCAAAGGCTCAACTAGATCAATAGCCTCTTCTGGTTCAGTAGACTCCCTCCGAATCTCAATAGTATGATCAACGTCCATGTCCTGAGGAGTCTCCTGGTTTTCATTATCTATCTCCATGTATGAAGTTCCTTTAGATCTTTTGAATGCAACATCTTCAAAAGAAACATCCCTGCTGATCTCTATCTGCTTATGTCCTGGAATGTAAATCCCGTAGACTTTTAAAGATTTACTGTAACCCACAAATATTCCTTTCTTGCCAGATGGTTCTAACTTAGATCTCTTATCTTTAGGCACATGAATATAAACAGGACAACCAAATATTCTCAAATGACTAACCTCAGGTTTCACACCTATAAATGCTTCTTCAGGAGTCATATTTTCCAATATTCAATGAGGGCTCTAATTTTGAACATACACTGCAGTTCTCAAAGCTTCTGCCCAAAGGAAGGTTTGTAAGTCTTGATCATGGATCATAGCTTTGGCTGCCTCAACTATGGATCTATTCTTCCTTTCTGCAACCCGTTTTGCTAAGGATTGTAAGGAACACAAAACTCCCTCTTAATCCCTGCCTCAATACAGAAATTACGGAAGCCTCCAAAAGTGTATTCTCCTCCACTATCGGATCTTAGGACCTTGATCCTCTTTCTGAACAAATTTTCTACTTGAGCCTTAAATTCTTTGAATTTCTCAAGTACTTCTTCAGATTCCTTAGACTTCAAAAAATAAATCCAAGTCTTTCTAGAGTAGTCATCAATGAAAATTACATAATACCAAAAACCACTCAAGGATGCTACAAACATTGGACCACACAAATCAGAATGAACAAGATCTAGAGTATATTTTGACCTACTTTCACTACTATGAAAAGGACCCTTAGTATTTTTATCCATTGCACATCCTCTACAAGTACCATCATGCTCCTGACTGAGTTTCGAAAGGCCAGTAACCATCTTCTCCATGGATGGAAGTGCTCTAAAGTGAAGGTCAGTATGTCTCCTATGCCATAGCTCACTCAAACTGGTGGAATCATGCATCAATGCTTGAATTGGACGAATGGAAAGTCTATATAGACTTTCTTGCTGAACACCAATCACTCAGGCTGTCTTGATGCTAGAGTTCTTCAGCCAAGCAAGAACTTTTCCCTCAGAGAATGCAACTTGATATCCTTTGTCTTCCAAAGCTGAAATTGATACAAGGTTCCTCTTGATACCTGGTACAAACAAGACATCACTCAAGATGAAAAGGGATGTCGGAATCTATGTGAAGAGAGGTGGCTCCAACACCTTTCACTAAATAGCAAGCATCATCTTCGATTATTACTTGAATGTTGGTTTCTCTTTCCACCAAATCTGAAAGATGCTCTAGATCTATATCCTATAATGTGCCGAGAAGCACCACTATCAATCAACCATGTGCTACTATCGGTTGGAACATTGCTTGATAGGGAAAAGATGAATAGAAATCCACTTGAGTTATCTCTTGATTCCTTCTGAGGAGAAACATCATCCACATCGCAGTAGAAGCATGTTGCTTTGGTCTTGTTGCACAATCTCTAGCATAGTGACCATAATTGTCACATCTGAAGCACTAAATATGGGAGAGATCTTCTTCTTCTTTGATTCAGGAGTAGCATCTATTTCATGTCTCTATTCCTCTTGAAATTTCCTTTTCTCCCTTCTCTTCCTTTCCTCCTTGAAGTTTGAGCAACAAGAACATGATTGTCTTCATTGTGAGAGCTTCGACCATTACCTCTTGCTGCCAACTGGACTCCTCTTGAATGCAATCTGCTCTAAGGCAATCAAACTTTGGTAGCTTAGATCTTCCACTAATACCTTGGATAAAAGGCTCCCAAGATTGAGGAAGACCGTTAAGTGCCAACATGACTAAGTCTCTATCTTCAACTATATCTCCAATGGCATATAGTTGATCCTTCAATTCAGTAATCTTCATGAAGAAGGAGATGACTGAATCTCCTTTAGCCATCTTGATGTGATGAAGTTGTTGCCTTAAAGCAAGAGCTCTGCTGGTGTTATTGATCTCATACAATCCCTCCAAAGTCTTGAACATCTCTCTAGCTGTCTTCAACTTGGAGATGATAGGCACAAGGTGATCCTTCATGGAATCAATCAATATCTTCTTGGCCTTTGTGCCATTCTTCCTCCATTGTGTTTTCTCAGTCTCATCGGAAGGCTCGGGCACCTCGCTCTCCACGAACTCGAGAATATCATTTTCTTCCAATGCAATTAGAACTCTAAACTTCCAAGAGGTGAAGTTAGATGCACCATCAAGTCTATCTTCAACCTTGAGTCCGTTCACCATTTTTGTAGTTAAGATAGACTCCCTTGGATAAGAAGAAGAGATGGAGATTTCGTTGCTTACACAAATCTGATCACGATCTTGCTTAAACCCGCTCTGATACCATGTTAGTTTTATGACCAGATTTAAATTAAGCAGAAATAAGAACAATTCTAAACAAAATAACACGCCGTATACCCTGGGAAAACCCTCCTTCTTGAGGGAGAAAAACCCAACAACAATATGTCACTTATATATTGATAAAATATCAACAATTTGCTTACAATATGGCCAAACACAAGGCCAATAATAAGGCCACACACAAGGCCAATCTGGAAATAAAGCTTCTCTCTTAGAAGCAAATAAATGATATCTCCTTTATGAATCGATCTCCTTGAATCAAAAGCTCAATCTACTGTAGAAGCGAATTCCTCTTATATGTGAACTTGTCTTGGATAAAAATTGAATGAATGATGAATGCAGTTCGCCATCTATATATACAAAATGTTATGTCTCTTCATAAAGGGTCAGCTAGTTTATTAACCAAGGCGTCACTTCACCAAGGTCGGCCTTATTTAAAATAGATAATATAAATATTAATTCGGCGCCTTTGCAAGATATTTGAATTTTTATTTAATA
>VDFB02016378.1:0-24919 GCA_007258455.2 Sequoia sempervirens | reverse complement strand
TTTTACATTATTGAGAAAACCTTCACTATTGATGAGAAATCTTAACATTTCTTACTGATACAAGATAGTCTCATCGATGTCGGCTTCACCATCCATGTGGTTCCCACTGCCAAGTCAACATGCCTCAAACTGCCTATTGTTTTCTACCTGATAGCTTGGGTCCTAGCATAGGTCATCGACATGACAACCTTTGTCAAAGAGAGTTTCCCCAAAGTCTCATCAAGCTCCTCAATTCTCACCGACGAGAATGAACAATACTTCTTCAAGAATGCCTAAGAGACTTTTTTCAAAGTCACACTGACCAACTGAAGTCACATCAACAAGACCGGTCAAGACTTCTTTTGAGTGTTGATGAGACATTTCACAAAGTCTTGGCGAACTCACAAAGTCACACTGACAAGAGTCTTCTAGCTTACCATCATCATGTTGAGGAGGCATGACTCAATGTCTTGGAAATGTCACTATGTCCCAACGATGATTCATTCCATCGACACATCGACTTCTTTGTAGATGCTAATTCGGGGTTTTCCAAAACCTCATAACTCCCGACTTAAGGTTTTGAAGTTCCAAACTTCCACAACATCATGATTGTGTAGTCAAAGGCTTCAAGAACTCCAAAACCTTTGACATGAAGGTTCCATAGTTCTAGTTCTCCACAACATCCCAACATTCAATCCAATCAAAGGAAAAATGCCAATTCTTTAAGGGAAGTTCCAAGCCAAAAAGTTGAGGCACATTCCAACATGCTCTCACCCAATGAAGAATTACTGGCTCCTCCAATACTTGAGATTATTGAAATTCATAGGCCCTAAGGCCCATTGAACTAGCACACCACCTAAACTTATATGTGCTCACTGGTTTCATTAACTCATTTGCAACATTATCCAGACTAACCACTTCTTCAATACTGGCCTTTCCATCCTCCACCATATCCCATACAAAATGATACTGCACATCAATATATTTCACCCTAGCATGGAAAGTTGGAATTTTTTCCAAACAAATGGCACTCTGACTATCACAACAAATGGTAATTTTTCTTGCATTGAATCCAATATCAGAACATAAATGTCTAATCCAAATGGATTATTTGCATGTGTGTGTTGCTACCATATATTTTGCTTCCATAGTAGATAAAATGACTACAACTTGTCGCTTCCTCATCCAACTAACGATGCCACTATTCAACGTGAAGATGTATCCACTAGTGGATCTCCTGATGTTAATGTTCCCTGCCCAATCAGAATCCACATATCCATGAATTTTGATCATGGATCTCTATGATCCAACCAAGTTACCATGATATCACAAAGCATACTAAGAGGTACCTTTTAAATATCTAGAAACTCTTTTCACAACATCCTAGTGTGATCTACCTAGATTTTCCATAAAATAACTAAGAAATCCCACTGCTTGGGTAATGTTTGGACTTGTACAAACCATTGCATACATTAAATTTCCAACATCACTTGCATAAGGCACTCTGGTCATGTCCTTGATCTCAGTAGGAGATTTTGGACAATCTTCAACATATAGCTTTGTTCCCTACAACACTGGAACAACTAATTGTTTGCAATTAGTCATACCAAATCTCTCCAAAACAATATTGATATACCTACTCTGACTGAGCCAAATCTTTCTACTTCCTCTATCCCTTTTTATTTCCATCCCCAAAATATACCTTGTTGCACCTAGATCTTTCATTTCAAACTTTGCAGACAACTAAGATCTTAGATCAGAAATCATAGTCTTACTATTTCCTATGAACAACATGTCATTGACATATAGTGAAATAATAAGAACTTGATCATTTTCAATTTTGAAGTACACACAATGATCATATTTTGATCTTACAAATCCCAATGAAAACACAAATGTGTCAAACTTTTGGTAGTCAATTGTTTTAAACCATACAAAGATTTCTTTAACTTGCAAACTAGATTTTCTTTACCTTTTTCCACAAAGTGCTCAGGTTGGGACATATATATTTCTTCTTCAAGATCTCCATGAAGAAATGATGTCTTCACATCCATCTATTCAATCTCTAAGTCATACCTACTGCAAGTGATAAAATAAATCTGATAGATGTCAACTTAGCTACGAGAGAAAATATTTCACCATAATCAATTCTCGCTACCTGGGAATAACCTTTTGCAACCAACCTAACTTTATACTTTTCAACACTGCCATCCAGACTAATTTTCTTCTTAAATATCCATTTATAGCCAACATTCTTTCTACCTTCAGGCAAGGGCAAAAAATCCCAGGTTGCATTCTTTTTTAGTGACGCCATTTCCTCATTTATGGCTTCCAACAAAGAATTTGAATTAGACATTTCAATTTCCTCTTTTACAGTCCTAGGTTCATTAGTGCTTGTAATCACAACATAGGAAAAATTACATCCAACATGGAAAAACTATACCTTTCAAGTTGTCGCCTTTCACGTGTAAACCTCCTCAAATGCTAAGGTTGAGGTTGTGGTTCTCCTTCATTAGAACTCTTAGAGTTGTTAGAATTCTCCTCAATTTCAGGTACACTTTGTAGTTCCTCTTTATCTAGAGTTCTAGGAATTTCAACTACTTTTTCTTTCCTTTCTTCTTTCATCTCTGATTGCAGATCCACTGAAGAATTTTTCAGCTCACAAAAGATTACACTTCTGTTATATACAACCTTTTCAGTCACAGGATTCCAAAGCTTGTATCCTTTCACACCAATGTCATAGCCAATGAAGATACATTTGACAACTTTATTTTCCAATTTGGATCTTTTCTCATTTGGCACATAAACATATGCTTCGTAACCAAAGACTCTTATATGTATTAAAGAGGGCTTCTTACCAGACCAAGCTTCCATAGGCATTTTTTCAATAGGTGTCGAAGAGGGAGATCGATTTATTAAATAACATGTTGTAGCCACAACCTCAACCCAAAATTTTTGCTCCAGGCCAACATTGCTCAACATACTTCTCACCTTTTCCATTAGCATCCTGTTTAACCTTTCAACAACTCCATTTTGTTGTGGAGTGTATGGTGTTGTGTTATGCCTCTTTATTCCATGGTCTTTGCAATACCTTTTGAAATCTATAGAACAAAACTCACCACCATTATCTATCCTCAAGCATTTAATTTTTCTTCTAGTTTGATTTTCAACCAAGTTTTTAAACTCTTTAAACTAACTTAACACTTATGATTTACTTTTTAGAAAATACACAAATTCCCTTCTCAAATAATCATCAATAAAAGAAACATAATATCTATATTTCAATAATGAAGGAACATTTACTGGACCAGAAACATCAGAGTGAATGTAATCCAAAACACCCAAAGATTTATGAGGACTAGAATAGAATGAAACACAATTTTGTTTTCCATATATACAATGTTTGGAAAAATAAAACACAAGGTTACAATCATCAAGCCCTTCAAATAGGGTTTTATTTTTCAAATATTTTAAGCCTTTATCACCAATGTGGTTGATCCTTTGATGCTAGAGCATGGTCTTTTCTGCAGGGAGTTTCACTTCCAAAGAGTTTCCCCTAGAGGAACTTTAGTTTCCTCTACTTCACTAGCCTTTTTTGACTTACAAAGGCACTATTACATTGAACAACGTGTGTGTACAACTTGTAAGTAAATTTGCATGCCAACATCATTCAACTTTCTAATAGAAAGTAAATTTTGAGCTAGACCTGGTATGTGCATTATGCCATCAATTCCTTTAATTCTTTTGTCAGAAAATTGAATTCTAACTCTTCCACAACCAACAATTTCAAGAGATGAGCTACTTTTCAAATACAACTTTCCACCAGCATACTTTTCATACTTTGTGAACCAATCTCTATGAGATTTCATGTGAAAAGATGCACCTGAATCAATCGGAAAGACATCATTTGATACCTAAGTCACCAAGGTTGCAATGAAGGCATTTGCATTGCTCTAAGAAGAATCATTATTTGAAGAATTTTTTTCTTCTTTTTTTCTCTTTGCAATCCTTATGGACATGACTAGGCTACCCACAATTCCAACATTTCACCTTGGACTTCTTGCCAGGAGACTTTGATCTCCCTTCAGACTTTGATTTAGACTTCTTGTCTTTCTTCTTACCTTTCTCCTTTGATAAACCTCGAACAACAAGGGAATCCTTTGTCATCTCAGAAGATTTCCTTCACATCTCTTTTGACAACAATGAATCAACCACATCTTCCATTTTAAAAGTGGTTGTCCTACTCCCAATAGCCATCACTAAATGATCCTAGGAGTCAGGAAAAGAAAATTTGATCCTCATCATCTATCTTCACACCTACAGATGTTAAATAAGCAATGAGCATATTGAAGGTATTTAGATGATTAGCTACAGATGCCCCTTCCTCCATTTTCAAAGAGTACAACTTCTTCCTCAAGAATAACTTATTCACCAAGGACTTTCCCTGATAAATGTCACCAAGTTTCTTCCACAAAGAAGATGCAAACTTCTCTTCATGAACATTTAGGAGAACATAGTCTATTAGATATTCTTATCAACCCTTTGGCTTTTCTATCTGTGATGTCTCAATCTTCTTGCTTCATGCCTGAAGGTTTAGTTCCAGACATAGAAATCTATAGATCTCTATCTACCAACAGGGCTTCCATTTTGAGTTTCCACAACTCAAAATTTCCACCATTGAATTTTTCAATTTCTATCTTCCCTAATGTACTTGCCATCTTAATCTGTAATTGAAATTACCAAACTCCTCTACAAGACTCCTACTTTAGAATTGGCACAAAAAACCCGTCTAACCCAAAAGGATAACACAACTAGCCAGCTTTGATACCACTTGTAAGGAAAGAAAAGGTGTGGAAACACTTTCATAGTGCTAATTCTAAGAAGAGAATGCAGACTTAAGATACAAATTTCAAATTATAGTACATTAAAGATGCAAATTTTTTAGGAAATAGATAAGAACAAATATCACACAATAGAGAATAGACACCATATTTAATGTGGGGAAACCCTTTCAAGAAAAAAACCCACCACATCAAAAAAAAACTCTTTGTATTACAGTGAACAAAAGGTCCACATACAGAGTTATAGTTTCTTCCTTTTAGATGTCAATTCAAAGTCTCTCAATAGAGGCAACTATTCAACATTGAACAATCTTGTTCTCTTTTCACAAACTCACTATTTGACTCACTCATTATAGACTTCCTACTATTACAAATTCATTATACATTTATATCATAATTACTCTGAGAGAATTCCAAAACCAATCATCTCCAAACCCTTGCAGGAAGGATTCTAATTCGGTTCCCATCAGTTACATCATACAAATTGTCACATAGTAGTTTCTATAACTGGGCCCTATCTAAGAGACAACTTCCATTCTCTCGTCGAGTAGCTCAAGTATCATCAATGTGTGTATGTCATTTACTTTGTCGAGCAAACCTTCACCGTCGATGAGAAATCTTAGCATTTCTTATTGATACAAGATAGTCTCATCAATGTCGGCTTCACCGTCCAAGTGGTCCCCACTACTAAGTTAGCATTCTTTGAACCACCTATCGCTTTCCACCTAACATCTCAGGTCCCACCACAGGTCATCATCATGACAACCTTTGTCAAAGAGAGTTTCCCCAAAGTCTCATCGATGAGAACAAGAAAGACTTCTTCAGGAATGTCTAAGAGACTTTTGTCAAAGTCACACCAACCAGCTGAAGTCACATTGAAAAGACCAATCAAGACCTCTTTCGGATGTCAATGAGACATTTCACAAAGTTTTAGTGAAATCACAAAGTCACACCGACAAGAGTCTTCCAGCCTACCATCGACATGTCGAAGAGACATGACTCAATGTCCTAGGGATGTTGCAATGTCCCAACGACGAGTCATTCCATTGGCACAACAGCTTCTTCATAGTCACTAAATTGAGGTTTTCTAAAAAATCATAACTCCCGACTTAAGGATTTGAAGTTCCAAACTTTTGTGACATCATGATCACTAAGTCGAAGGTTTCAAGAATTCCAAAACTTGTGACATGAAGGTTCCAAAGTTTTAGTTCTCCACGACATCCCAACATTCAGGCCAATGAAAAGATATTCACCAAATCTTTAAAGGAAGTTCCAAGCTAGCAAGTTGAGACACATTTTCCAACAACATTCTCATTAACATAGTAAGCTCTGTTAATCTTCTTTCCTTTCCTTTCTTTCTCATATCTTTGTTTATTCTTTTTAGCTCTTTCTAAACACTTTGCAACATAGTGACCAATTTCTCCACAATTAAAGCATTACAAGGGAAATCTTCCTTCATACCTATCAGAACCTTTTCTCAATCTTCTTACAAAGTTAGCCTCAATTTCTTCAAAGTTATCTTCATTTGAATTTTCAGCTTTTGTAGCTTTAAAAGCAGTTTATGTTTTTCCTCCACTTCTTAGATTCAAATTCCTCATTTCATAAGATGTCAAGAATCCCAATAACAAATCCTTAGTACAAGTCTTGTAATCTATAGTCTACTCAATAGCACTCACCTTTTCATTGTAAGAATTAGGAAGAGTTTTGAGAATCTTCTTTACAATTTTGGTTTCATCTACAGTGGCACCAAGAGATCGCATTCCAACCACTACCTCATCCAATCTTTGTACATAGGCTTTAACATTCTCATCTTTGGACATATGTAGAAGATCAAACCGTGTTTCTAAATTTTGTAATTTTTCCTCTTTTACCCTTTCATCTCCATCGTGCACTCTTTCTAAAGCATCCCAAACTTCCTTAGTTATCTTCAAATTTTGAACCTTAATCAACTCTAAATGTACCAAACTATTATTTAGGATGAACTTTTCCTTGTTATTCACTGCATGTGCTTTAATTTCTTCCATCAATACTTTCCAGATACCGTAGTAAGTTCCATCAAACCTCGGATAATCAAAGATCATTTTTTAGCCATCCTGGACCTTCCTCAAGTGGTTAATCTCTTCTCCAGAGAACCAAGCTTTGATACCAATTGTTGGACAGGACAACTAAGAGGGGGTGAATTAGTTGTCATAGATTATAACCTTAAATTCAATTACTAGAACTAATACATAAATTGATTATGTGATTAACCATCAAATGAAAATTCACAAACACAATAACACCAAATTTACATGGAAAACCCAATGAGGGAAAAACCACGGTGAGGATTAACTCACACTTTAGAGAATATAAAAACTGATTACCAAAAGTTTCACTATTAGAGATAAGGCTCACTGGCTGAAATAAGGTTCACTACTTGAAATAAGGACTCACCATTTGGAATCACTATCCATAGGGCTACAACTCAGAGGGCTCATTTCCACAGAGATACAAAGAAGACAAAGAATATTTGTTATAGAGAGACCACAATCCCAATGCAATGAAGATTCCACCACAAGCACTTATCAACTCGCATGAATGATAGAGTTAGCCTTCTGCTTATTGCATCTGTAAACTTGGCGTTAAGCTTCGCACTAAACAACCACACACTCAACTTTCACACATAAAGAATAGCATCAAATTCGTGTCTGCTCTTTCACTTATCTTCCTTCTTTTCTTATGTACAATTTTCATTGCTTAGCACATTCTGTATTTATACCATCTCCAACTTTGAAAAGATACAAAGTCAGCCATCCAACTTCAAATTCAAATTAGGTTAGCGCCAAACATCCTGGGGTGGAATTAGAATGAGGGAAACCAAAACACATGCTTCATCGAGACCCATAATAGATCCAACACGCATCATGAGCTTTGAAAGTAGTGCTTGACACACAGTTGGAAACACCAGTGTAAAACACATAGATCAATTAAGCTTGATGCTTTTGAATGCCAAAAGTAATTGCAACAGAACCAAGGCAACACAATACTTGAACCAAACACCATGATACTTCAACAAAGAGAAATTTTGGACCAACACCAATTCTTTTGGACTTTAAACAACACACAGAAAAACATAGCTCACGAGCACTAGAACCGACAACCTTCTTTTAATACAATTTTCTTAATATCCTCGACATGTACAGTCAATAGCAACTAGTAGATAACCAACTGATCAGTTGACATCAATGACAACACTTCATTCTTATTCCATTCTTGCAATAGATCTTAGGTCACGAAGATCTGGAATATCTTAAGATTAGGTTTGAAATACTCATTGAACATAGAGCAATTCTCCTCAAGGCTCAATATGACATAAGGGATCACACGGGCATATTCAAGGAAATGGCTAAATAGGTCATAGCTAATGATTTACCCCAAAATGGATAGTTGAATTCACTACAAGAGATAAAGGATAATTGGGGTAAATGGTTGGAAAAATTGAGAGAGGAAGGTGATGGTCCTAAAGGGAATCTTCTAGATAAGTTGATGACAATTAAATTTGAGACTTATTGGGCCACAAAAGATGTTAGCCAACTAGGGGAAATTGTTGTTGTAGTTGCAAAAGAATTTGAACAATCCAAGTTCAAGATGGAATGGGTTGATGGGCCTGGCGAAGAGGTTCTAAAGATGTTTTTTGATAACTATGAGGAATTTCATAGCTTTCCAAAAGATACTGACAAGTGAGAAGAGAATATTCTATTTTTTGAAGAAAGGATAAAGTTAACAAGTCAACTTCTCCTAGGCGCCCCATTGATAGGCAGTTAGATCTAGATCATTTTTTACAGACCCAAAGAGCAGTGCCACTCCTGACACTGACATTTTTTACAAAGTGAAGACTCCAGTTCAACTAGAAGCATCCCTAAAATTGTGGATCTAGGCGCCCATTTTATGGATCTTTATTTTTGGAAGGAGATTACAGTGTTTTATTTCTTTATATAATTTTAAAAACTCTCCTCATTATAAAGGTTGACAAATTGAAGTCAGATTTGCAACCTAAGTTAGATATTTTGAATATTTTTTGCAAACAGTTAAATTTTTACAGCTTTTATGCAATTAGTTAAAATTCAGAGATTTCCTAGTTTAAATATGATAACAATAGACAATGGTTTTTCATGTGCCAGTGGATCTTGTTGTGCATAAATGTTTCTTAGTTGATGGAAGTTAATAGAAGAAATTGAATTTAAAACCATTTGTTGTATTATCTATGAATGGTATTTTCCTATCATTTGTTGATCTACACAATCTATGATGAGTTGAAGATGTTTCTTATTAAATTAATTCTAAAAAAGGGAAAAAAATGGATTGCGAGTATGTTTATTAAACCTACAGTGTGGATGTATGTGATTGCATGAGTGTTTATTAATTATTTCATTCTACAGTTTTTTACTTTAGGAGAAGCTTGTTACAAGATTTTGCATTTCTAAATATGGGAATTATATGTGTTCATATCTTTCTATCTTAAAACCAATTATCTATCTTTTTCTCTTTATTTAAAACCCACTTTTAGAATATTTTGAAATAGTTAGTTTGTTACCTTTTTACTAGGAAAGGCCCCTTCTACATTATAGTTACATTAACCATTGGGTGAAACAACATAGTTGTGAACCAACTACTGAAACCTTGGAAGATAGATGGTTTGATATTAGCTATCTTTTTCAGAAGTAGGAGAGAAATAATTTGCTTAATGTTTGTTGTGCTATTTTGACCATCAACACAAATAACTAAATCTATGTGAGATAATGTAAAATCTAATAATTTTGTGCAAGATCTTGTTGATGTGTGTTTGTCACATTTAGTTTTAATAGGGTTTGTATTAATGTTTGAATCTCCTTTTTATTATGTTAGATTTTCCCTATTTTTTCTTTTGTATCACAAGGATATCTTGAAATTGATGGAGGACTTTGAGGGGGGTTATTATGCTCATTCTCTTTAGCATGACTTTCATCACTCATTTCATAGAGAGGATGAGGTTTTCAAGGTTTTGAGGAATTCAAATTTGTTAAAAATTAATAATTAATGAATACACATAAAAATAGTTTCATTTTAATTAAAATTGCTAAAAAATGTGAATGAACTTATCCCTTGCATGTTGTCGCAACATGATTCCTTTGATGAAATTTCTCTAAGTTTCTCAAAAGGCACTCATAGAATAACATAGTTAGATTCTTGAAAAAATGGACATAAATGAGTTGTGACTATTCTTTTTTTATTTTATGAAGGTTAAAACACAAAAAAAATATAATATGCTCAAGTTTAGGGTTGGTAGTGAATTAGCCTCAGGCTTAGAAGCAATTGAATCATTACATGAGTGCATTATAGTTTTATAAAAAAACCATGTTATTGATTAGTTTGACTTAAAAATATTTTTTGGCCACCTTTAGACTCCCCATATTTGTGAACCTACCGATATAGAGTGTAATAGGATGAAAGAGGAAGTTGAAGGCACAATAGGTTTGAGTATTTTACTCATCTCAAGCTAGTTTATTGCTTTGAGATGGTAGATTATTTGAGAAGCAACATCATATTTGTGTCCCTTCTTGGATTTTTTGATCTAGTGTAACTTGTAAAATAGGTGTGGTTAGTTTTTTTTATATTTACTTACTATGTGGCTAGTGTAATCACTAAAATAGGTGTGGTTACTGCATGTACACTAATTTTGTTCTTATTGTACTTCAGAGGAGGGATTTTTCTCCCTTAACACTAGAGATATATTTACACTCTCATAGGAGAGTGGAATTTTAGAAAGTTTTTCTTCCATTGTGTAGGCACTAAAGGAGGGGTTTTGACACACTTGGAGGAGGGTGGACTCTTATAGGTGATTTTTTCTCTTGTTGTATAAGGAAACTTAGATTATTTCTCTCAAGTGGTACAAAGGATTTGTAGTTTTTGATAACTTTAAGAAATTTAATTATGTAATTAGTTTTACATTATTTTTTGGGTGCATGGGATATACATGGTGGATATGCTTCATCATATTTCTAGATGGGTTATTTTGTTCAATCTATGTAGTATTCTATCCTTTACTCATATTCATATAATAAGGGGGAACACTGGGAATTGTGTTACATAGTCATTTATTAGGTTAATAAATAATAAATTGATGTATATTAGAATATTAATAAATAAATTTTAATAATATTTCAAGAGTTATGTATTTCCCATAAATTATTGTTGAGTCTAGTAAGGAAGTTAAGAAGCTTTTGTGAGAGGAGAAATATAACATAAAATAAGGAGAATGAACACAAAGAAATTCATATTCTATATTAAACCTAAATACCTTCAATGGAACAAAGAAGGTAAATGATGCAACAAATAATCAAAGAAACTTAAGAATTATACCTCCTTGATGCTTGGATGTGGATAACAAGGTTGAAATTTATGTAATGTTTGTTGCTCATAAAAAATTTACAAATTTGGCAACATGTACCTATGACCATCACTTCCACACATGGAAAGTTTCCTTTAACAAAGTTGTTTCATTTAACTTCGTTCCACCATACTTGGAAAATATGGAGACCTCCTTTCTAACTAGATTCTATGTTGATTCTCCTAATCATAAGCATGGTATTTTAGATTTTAGCTTTGGCCCTAAAACTATTAGGCATTCTCAACATAGTTCAAAGTTGTGCTTGTATTTTGAGGCTTCTTTAGCTATCTATATCTCCAAATTTCACTCAGTTACTTTCCCAATCATTAACAACCATATTTTTGTTAAAATTTTCTATCCAAAAACATGGAGTTATTCCAATGTTATTGCACAACATGAGTCTTGATAAAGGTTACAGTTTTAGGGACCAATATCTTGGAGATTGAGGAAGGGATAAATAATATGCCTTAATTCTTTAAAAATATTTTTTGGTCAAGCTTGGTTTCTATTCAAGATTGGATTTTTAACACTTTGAAAACTATCCTGAAATGCAATCCTTCCATTTTCCAATGTGTAAATGGTTTCTTCTTGATGCTTTGTGATAATATCAATGATAAGAATAAATTAATCTAGGGTGGTATATGGACTTGGGATAAAGTGAATTTATGTCTTAAACCTTAGCTCCCATATTTTAATCCTCTCATAGTTCTTTTTGTGACTTCAATTTAGGTATATTTAACCAAATTCCAATACAATATTAGATCATTCTTTGCATTCACCCATTATTAATTCCCTAAGGAAAATTATTGTAGTTCTTGATTCTTCCTCTCTTGGCTCTTAATTCATGTTTTTTAGGATTTTGGTGGAATTATATCTCTCCAAAACACTTCTTACATAATTTAATATCAAAGTGGGTGATAGATTGTGGATATAATAATTACATTAATATGAAGGAATTGCATTTAGAGACACATCTTATTTTATAATTGTTCATATAGATTCAATATGTACCCAAAAGCTTCTCGACTTGGAAAATAGAATTGCCAACCAAGACAAGATACCCAGGGGTGAGGGGTGAATGTGAGTCACCAATATATTACTAGTGATCTGTCAACTCTATATTTGGCTTATCTGTGAAAAAAATCTAAGGCTCCTTCTCCTCCTAGAGGTTCTTCTTTAAATACTCATTTGACATAGATCAAGCCCAATACTCTATCTAGTTCTCCCTTGAGTCTTATTGAATACCATTTACCAACTTCTATGTGACATGTTGACTTTGGGCTACTCAACATCTTATTAGATTCTCCTTCTCAATTCAACCTTACAACCTTTGGTGAAAAATTACCTTCTTTAGGATCCTCAACAATGAATACATGATTGATTCTCTTGTGAAGACTTATAAGAGTTAAATTTGAGATTTTGACCACAGTTCCTAAAAATAATTTATTTTTTGAAGAGTGTGGATCAAAAATAAATAATGCTTTTCTCACATGCTAAGAAAGGTTAATCAACCATGGCTAATCTTTATACTTGACAAAATATTTAAATAACTTTAAGAAAAGAAAAGAAATTCAAGGTATAAGTTTGTTTATTAGTTTTAGACAATTTTATATAGAGGGTGAGGGCATAATCCCTCAATTTATGAATTAAAAAATCATAGGCATATGAGATGTGAAGGATAAACATGTCGAAATCAATGCTTAGAATTTTAAATAATAAACACACGTGCTTAATTCATGGCTTGATGTGGAATACATGACTTCGCTAAATGTTAGACCAAATAATTTGTTACTATTACAAAAATCTAAGGCATGTCAAGAAAATGCATTAGAAATTGTAAAACCTTTATTTTTCTACTCGGATCATTTTCACAACTACAAAATTGGTTCTACAAGTGTAGATCTGAACTAGGCCTATATATTTGTTCTTTGCTAATTTTTAGATGTTCACTTTCAACTCACCTTGAAGTTATTAGTTGATCTTTTCATAAAAACTTGATTTACATCCTTAGGAATTTGCACATGATAAAGAGAGATAACTCCTTTATGCTAATCCCTTGCAAGGATGTCGAGTCAAATTTTAACAAGGTCGAGGAGAAATAGTAGTCATGCAATATAGCTAGAATGTTGATGTCACTAGATGATTCTTTTAAGTCTTTGTGAAGGTGTTAAATTCACATGCTCAATCTAGATGTTCTAAATGAATTAGGTTTTTCCTTAAATACAACACTCTAGTATGTAATTCAACTAATTTACACTTTTATGTTCACTCATAATGATCACTTCGATGAAAACAACTAGACCCAAATTTATTTTTATTTTTTTAAAAAGTGTCATTTTTGTACTTGTGAAAGTGATATAGATCACTTTTGCATATATATAGATATGATTTAAAATAGAGAATGGATGAACTAGCAACTATGTCTAGACCCTAGATAAGAATGAAAATAGATACAACACCAAGATCAGATTATTTTACCAACTATCATGCAAAATTCTTATTTTTACACCATAATTATTACATTAAGAATAAGCCAATTAAAATAAATCTAAAATATATAATATTTCTCATTGTATCTCAATTAAAATATTATATTTAATATATACATTTATATATCAACATAACTATTGTAACTTTAGACTTGACATATTCTTTACCCATATTATTTATATAAACAATTAAATAGATATAAAACAACCTTTACAAATTATAACCTTACAATTATTTACATATAGTAGAATATATAAAAATACATTAATTTTCTCTATTAGTAACTTTATAAATACAAAATTATTATTTAAAATATCCTTATTTATATCCTGTCCAATTCCTTATAAAACTACCTCTCCTTGCATTCCTTCTATTCCTTTTCAATTTATTAAAATAAATTATAAAACATTTTAACTTTGACACAATTTTTATAAACTACAATTGACACAATCCTTTACCATGCATTTTATTCAAACAAATATTAAGTTCAATTTATTTTAAAACTTCATGTTACATGTGACCATCTTATACTCTTTTATTATAATAAAATTTTGATTGATTGTTATAAATTAGACTTTCTTATGAGATGGCGTCATTGGTGCTTGTTGCCTAGATCAGGCTGAGGCCTACATGAGGTTGGTCCTCTTTTTGCATGTGCTCGACGGGTTGTTGGGTGTCATGCTTGTTGTCAAGGAAGGTGCGATCTGGGGCTAGGGTGTTTGAAGAGGTGTGGGGTTGGGAGTGTTGGTTGTTGGAAGGGGTGTGGTTAGTGCAATATATTGGTTGCTATAGTGTTATTTTTTTTTGCTCTCCACTTTTCATGGCAGTTGTAGTGTGGGCTTTGATTTTTGTGTGGGGTATCAATGTTGGGGTTAACCAATTTTTTCCCTCTTGGTTATGGCTTTGGGGGAGACATCAGGGGTCAAATATCCTTTGGATTTTTGTGCTGCTTTTGGGGCTTCTTCTCCAAATCGTTCCTTGAGTGTTTTTAATAATAGTTTGTTTTCAAATGATTCAAGTAATGGTGGATTTGTTTCGGTTGGTAGTTCTTGTATACCGAAGACAAATGGTTTCCTAGAACTTTCCAAAGGTAGGTCCTTGTTGGTTATTCAACTTGAATTGATTGTGGAGGACATCAAGTATTTCTCGAAACATGCTTTTCTCTGCAAATTTTTGGGAATTAGGGTTTCAATATAATTTTTGGAATCGTGGGCTCATTATACTTAGTCCCTGGAGGGTGAGATGGAAATAATGTTGTTAGAAAATAACTACTTCATGGTGACATTTAATTGCATGGTGCATCCCAATAGATTGTTTGAAGGTGGGCCTTATTTCCACAACCAGGTTGGTTTATTCATTAAACCCTGGCATGTGGGTTTTGATCCTTCAGAGGAGCTTCTGAATTGGGTGCCAATGTGGGTTCATCTCCCCAAATTTCCAATGAAATTTTGGCACAATGACATTTTGCATCGAGTTGCTTCATTACTAGGAAAATTGGTGGGTTCTTCTCAGCAAACTCATGATAGAATGGTAATGAATTTTTCTCATATTTGTGTTGAAATGGATTTAAATAGCCCTCTTCTAGATTCTTTGGAAATTCATGTGGGTTCATGCTTGTGGGTGCAACAGCTTGACTATGAGACTTTGTCCTTTCGTTGTAGTCTCTATCATGAATATGGCCATTTAAAGAGAAGATGCCTGAAGTCTAAACCTTTTGGGACTCAAGTGGCTTAGCCTCCTCGCAATCTTCCTAAGGTTGACAAGGGCAAGGACCCCGTGCTTAGTGAAACTGTCGATGTGGAGGGTTTAATTCCAACTAAGGTTCATAATAGGAACTGGGGTCAAAAGATGACTATTAAGGAGCACTAGGAAGGAGATTCCTTTAATATATTTGAGGTGCTAGATGATCTTAGTCAATAGGAGGTGAATCTGGGAATGTTGTTTTTGGATCAGGGTGGTCAAAAGGAGTGCAGGAAGGAATTATTCTAGATTACAACCAAACTTCTCAAGAGACTAAGGCTATGCAATTAGAAATGAATCTGAGTATGGTGGTTCATGGGGGGTCAGAGACTATTATGGATACAAAGATGGGGGAGGGAGAAATCTCCACTCCATTGGAGAAAGTGGGGACAGGATCGGTAAAAGGTAGTTAGGATTCTCCTTTGTTGGGAATTCTTTTGAAGGACCTAAAGAAAGGGGTTGTTGAGAAGTCCACCAAAGTTGGGAGAAAGAAGGATTTGGAGAAAATAAAGTTGATGGGGGAGTCTTTGGTGGAATCTGGGTCTATTAAGACCCTAGATTCCCATTTCTCTAACCCTCCAAAATGATTGTCCTCTCTTGGAATGTAAGGGGCTTGAACAATGGCCCTCGACAAAAATTTGTTTGTGATTTGCTGAGAAACCATTCTCCTGATGTTCTTTTTTTATAGGAGACTAAGTTAACTGTTGAAGGTATGATTAGTTTGTTTCCTAAGCTATGGATGTTGAGAAGTTGCTAGTGCATTAGGGCTCATGGTAATGCAGGGGGGTGGCTTGCCTGTGGAATCCATTAAGTATTTGTCCTCTTTGGTGGGCGTCCTCCAAGTCTTCCATCTTTGTGGTTGTTTTAAGTCTAGAATTGGGGGAAACTATTCCTCTCTCAAATATCTACACACCTACTAATTTTCATGCTAAGCAGTTATTGTGGCCTCATATTAGATATGTTCAGAGCCTTGCTCCTTTGTTCCCTTGGATTGTTGTGGGTGATTTCAATGCTATTATTGAGTTGGATGAGAAGAAAGGTGGTATTACAATATTGGAACCCTCTACTTTTCTTTTTCATGATAGCATCTCTGCATTGAATTTGGTTGACATTAAGCCTCTGAATGGTTAGTTTACTTGGAACAATAGGAGATTAGAGGAGAGTTGTATTGCTGAGAGACTTGACCATTTCTTGGTGTCCTATTTTTGGGTTGGTGGAGGGGTGTCTTCTTGCTCTGAGATTTTGGACTGGAGGGGTTCGGATCACTGGCCTATTAAGTTATTTGCTACTTCATCTTGGGTTGCTTGGTCCCCATCTTTCAAGTTTCAACTTATGTGGTTAAGAGATTCTTATTTATAGGTGCATATGGCTGAATGGTGGAGGGGAAGACCTACTTTTGGAACTACTATGTACTCCTTTTCTAAATTGTTGCAATATGTAAAATATCAACTTAAAAGGTGGAATAGGTAGTGCTTTGGGAATATTTTTCATGCTAAGGTTGCTACTCAAGCTAATTTGGATGTCATCACTCAGAAGATAAGGGAGTTTGGTCTTTCTAAGGACTTACTCATGGAGGAGGCCTAGGCCCAAAAAGCTTTGGATGAGTGTGAGTTGCGCAAGTAAATTTATTGGAAACGAAAGGCTCAAGTTGAATGGTTACAAGAGGGAGACATCAACACTACTTTCATCTTCAACTCGGTGAAGGCTAGGAGACATGGTAATTCTATGCCTGTTATGGTGAATGTCAAGGGTGAGCATTTATCTTCTTTGCATGATATGTCTAGAGAAGCTTCGTAGTTCTTTGCTTCTTTATTTCGAGAGGATTCTCAGAAGGGTTTGGTGGAAGAAAACCAAGTTATTTCTTGTATACCCTCTTTGGTCACTAGGGAGATGAATGAGCATCTTTGTCATAATATCTTGCTAGAGGAATTAGAGGTTATTGTTCTCTAGATGAAGAAAGGGAAAGCCTCGAGCCTTGATGGTTTTCTAGTTGAGTTTTATCAAGAATTATGGGATATCATTAAGTTGGACCTGTTGGAGGTGGTGTGCGAATCTCGAAGAAACAAGCAAATGTTACAAGATTTAAACTCTACATTCCTTTCTCTCATTCCCAAATGTGAAGGGGTGGATCATTTGAGTCAATTTCAACCCATTTCTCTTTGTAATGTGGTGTATAAAATCATATCCAAGTTGATTGTTGAAACGCTGAAGCAATGGCTTAAAGGGCTTATCTTTGAAGAACAAAGTGGTTTTATGGAGGATCAACAAATTTTGGATGGGGTGGCCATATGGGGTGGCCATTGCTTCAAAGACCATTCTTTCTATAGCATCCTTTAAATAAAAGGCAATGTTCATCAAGCTAGATATGGCAAAGGCTTATGATAGAGTAAGATGGTCCTTTTTGCAAAAAATTCTTATTGCTTTTGTTTTTACTGAGGAGTGGATCCAATGGGTTATGTGTTGTGTTACCTCCACTTCATTCTTGATATTGATTAATGGTGAGCCTTCCTCTCTTTTTAGTGCTTCTAGGGGTCTTCGTGAAGGGGATCCTCTTTCTCCTTATTTATTTATTCTTCTTGTGGAAGGTCTAGGTAGACTGGTGAAACATAATGTGGAGTTGGGTTTTATCCAAGGATGGAGGTGGGGAAATGGTTTACCTCCTTAGTCTCACCTACAATTTGTGGATGATACAACCTTAATGGGTCTAGCTAAGATCAAAGAAGCTTTGAATTTGTGCAAGGTTTTGGATATCTACCTTGATACTTCTATTCAAAGGATTAATGAAGAAAAATCCTCCATTTTCTTCTTTAATACTCCAAGGATTATTCAACAAAGGATTGCTCATATCTTGAGTTTCTAGATTGGTTCTCTCCCTTTAAATTATATTGGTATTCCTATCTTTGTTGGTAGACTTCCTAGGGAATCATGGTAGGATATTTTGGACAGGTTTCATGCAAAGGTTAATCATTGGACTCATCGATAGTTGTCTTTTACTAGTCATGTTCAGCTGCTAAAGTCTATGGTGCAATCTCTTCGTATTTATAGGTGCATGTTATAGGTGGCTCTAGCTAGGTTTGTGAAGGATTTGGACTCTCTAGCTAGACAATTATGATGGGTGGGTATCTTTTCCTCATCCAAGTGAAGCCTAGTTAAGTGGGATGTTGTGTGTAGCTCGAGGCAATTTAGGGGCCTTGGATTGTGGCAGTCGACTTGGTCAGGGTTGGCTTTGGCTGTAAAGCTTTAATAGAGGTGGTGTGTGGAGCAAGATCATATTTGGGATAGGATTTTATCTCACAAGTATCTTTTGGGGGTTTGAAAGGAGGAGCTTCCTAGGTTTCCTCTAGTGGGCAAAGGTTTTGTGATTTGGGAAACACTTAATAAAGGGGATACGTTGATCAAGGAGGGCATGTTTTGGATATGTAATAGGGGGTTGAGGCTCTCTTTTGGTTTGATTCTTGGGATGATTTTACCCCCATTCTGCATCAGTACCCTAATTTGATGACTCTATCTCATCGCTTTTTGGAGGCTAGTTGGTCAAGGGTGAGTGATTTTAAGAGTATTTATCCATGTGGATAGGTGGAGGTGGCTAGGTGGAAGGATCCTTATGATTGGTCTATTCTCAAGTTGGAGGATTGTGCTATGCTTCATAATATTTTGGCTAGTAGACAATGCAGTTCCCTTAGGGATAATGATATTTTGGCTTGGAGCCTGAATCCTAAGGGTTCTTTCACTGTGGGTAGTGGTTATCAGGAGTTGTTGTCTCGTAAGTTTGGGGGGGTGGAGGTCCCTTGCTGGAAACATGTGTGGAACAAGTTTTCATGGCCAAAGTGTAATTATTTTGTGTGGACTCTAGCTTGGAATAGATGTTTGACATGGGATAATCTTCATAAGCAGGGATTCCAAGGTCTGTCTATGTGTGTTTCTTTGTAACTGCAGTGAGGAGGATTCTTCCCATTTGTTTTTCTATTGTTCTTATTCTATACTACTCTAGCATCTGTGGTGGGGTGTTTGGAAACATCCTTGTGTTCATTCATATTCCCTTGTTGAGTTTTCGATCAGTTTGGGAAGACCCCCCTCCCAAGCCTCTTTTCTCTAGATTATGTGGAGCATTGGTCCTATGTTCATTTGGAAATTTTGGTTGGAAAGAAATCATAGGATTTTTCATGGGGATAGGATGATGGCTCAACAAGTTTGGAAAAAAATTGTGGGTATGATCCAAGAGATAGTGGAAGCCAAATGGTAAGTGGCATTTCCATTGGAAAGAAGTGATGATGAGACTGTGAATGGATTGGGATTGTAGGGGTTGACTTCAGTCTCTGCATGTGTCAGAAGAGGAAGGAGGGATAAAAAGAAGGTTCAAAGGGTTAGACGATGGTTGCCTCCTCTGATGGATTTTATGAAGATTAATACTAACGGTTCCTCTAGAGGTAACCCTGGGCTTGCTGGGATTGGTGGAGTTGGTAGAGACTATTCTAGTTCGGTCATTTTCCTTTTCTCCATCCATAAGGGGTGGAATTCTAACAACCTTATGGAAGGGATAGCGATTCTCTGGGCTATTGAGCGTGCTTTTGCCTTGGGTCGATGTAATATTATCTATGAATCTAATTCATAGATTATTGTTAATGTGTTGCTCGATCAGAGAGTGGTTGAGGTTAATTGGCAGATTGCATTGGTGGTTCAAAAGATTTTGCAGAGGTGCTCTACATTGGAAGTGGTGTCTTTTTTCCACATTCCACAAGAATGGACTAGGGTGGCTAACTATTTGGCTAAGTGTGCTTCAGAGCATGAGGATGATTGGAGGATTGAGGGGTGGAGACAATTATGCCCTAAGTATGTTAAGGATTTAGAGAGGGTCATTGCTAATGATATGGAGGGATGAGTTGTTGGTGGCTTTTTGGATGGTGGTTTTGTTTTAGATGGATGTTTTTGGTTTTTCCTTTGTGGGAGCCTATGGGGTTCCCTAATCCTTATGTACTATTAATTTCTTGATTTTAATAAAGTTTTTACCCCTTTTTATAAATTAGACTTTCTTATAAATATTATTAATCACAGACAAAAATTCACGTGAAATTTTTATAAATTATTTTAATCTAAACCACATTCTTATTAGTTTATATAATTAAAATAAATATTTTAAATTTACATTGATTAAAATGAATTTATACTATATAAAATATTAATTAGTTAGACTCTTTAAAATAAATCTACACCATTATGTATCAATTATTTAAATTGGATTAAATATATCTAAATCTTTTTATACACCAAATATCTATGTATAGTAGCCCATGTTCTATTATACTATTTGTAAGGAGCACATCTCATCATAGTACACAAGGATGGTAAAAAATCACCCACCACTTATCCTAGAAGTTATCCTTTATTACTTGGTGTTGGTAATAATGAACGTGAAATCTTTTTCAACTTGTATGCATAGGTTGATTAGTTTTAGGGTGTACAAATAATACACTAAACTACTTTTCATATTTTTTCGTCTTCCACTTGTTCATAAGATAGTTTTGCTGCATAATATTGGTGAGCATTTTTTCTATAATTTTGTCCATTTTTTCTTTTTGTGATAACTAAATCAACTTGAGATATTGTAAACTCTAGTAATGTTGTGCAAGAGCTTGTTGATGTGCATTTGTCACATTTAGTTTTTATAGCCTGGTTTGTACTAACATTTGAATCTCCTTTTTATTATGTTAGATTTTCCCTATTTTTTTTCTTATGTATTACAATGATACATTGGAATTGATGGAGGAGTTTGAGGGGGGTTATTTTTCTCATGCTCTTCAACATGACTTTTATCACTCATTTTATAGAGAGGATGAGGTTTTCAAGGTTTTGAGGAGTTCAAATCTGCTAAAAAATATTGATTAATGAATCACAATATATGCAAATCAAAATAGTTTTATTTTAATTAAAATTGCTAAAAATGTGAATGAATTTATCTCTTGCATGTTGTGGCAACATAATTCCTCTGATGAAATTTCTCTAAGTTTTTCAAATGGAACTCATAGAATAACATTGTTACATTCTTTAGAAAATAGACATAAATGAGTTGTGACTATTATTTTTTAATTTATGAAGGTTAAAACAAAGGAAAATTATAATATACTCATGTTTAAGGTTGGTAGTGAATGAGCCTTGGGATTGGAAGCAATTGAATTATAACATGAGTACATTATATTTTTTATAACAAAATCATGCTATAAATTAGTTTAAATTAAAAAAATTTGCCACCTTTTGACTCCCCATATTTGTGCACATACCCATATAGAGTGTAATCGAATAAAAAAGGAAGTTGAAAGAACCATAGTTTTGATTATTTTACCAATTTGGCAACATGTATGTATGACCATTGAAGCACTTTCACACATGGAAAACTTCCTTTAATAAAGTTGTTTCATTTAAATTTGTTCCACCATACTTGGTGTAGTGTAGAAAAATGCATCCCTTTACATTTTCACACTTGTTTGGGTCCTCCCGCTTGAAATTGGGTTTATTTATGCTTTAATTAGTCCTATTTTGCATCTACAAGCCAAATTAAATGCTTTTTTCTCAAGGTAATCTCGACATTTCACAGATGAAAAATCATAATTAATGTTTTTGGTTACATGTTCTAGATCTAGGGATCTGGGACTCATACACCCCTTTGGGACGCTATGGGTCCCACCTAGGTCTTAGGACTTGATTTCAAATGTTAAATTGAACTTAACACTTCTTGAAGTATGTGTCATAGGTTTAAGCCATTGGGACTCATACACCCAACCTAGTGTATGAGTTTCAATTTAACCTGGACATATTTTAAATCAATTTCTTGGTGGGATTTTATTATCCTAGATTTTATGTTGGCTTGTAGTGTTGTAATTTCAGGAAATTAGGCACAAACAAATATAAATACAAGGTTATTCTACATAGTTTCACCTAAGCTTTCAAGTATTCAAGTCCTAATAGAAAATTTATGAGATTTCACAAGAGCAATATAGAGTATTCAAGAGCATTCAAGAAGGAATTCAAGGGAATATTTGTAGAATATTATTGCATCAATCAAAATCCATATCATCATGTCAAATATTTAGTGCATCATGCATGTTGTTGAGTTAATGCGATGATGTAGCATTGGTGATCAAGTTCAAGCATTCAAAGCCATTATCTTATTCAAGTTTCATGATCAAGGTCTACATCCATTAAGCCAATTCATACAAGTTGCAAATCTACACTCCAAGGATTCAAAAAGGTTTGGTGAGTTGTTACATTCATTTGTTCATTCATCATGTTCCTTCATGTTATTATTTTTCATTTCAAAGTTTAAATACTCAAATGGGTCTGTCAAAGGTAGACCCCCATCCACTAAAAAAACAACATTCTTTTCTCTCTTGTGATGTGTATTTTGGAGATTTAGGTGAATGTGACTCATTCACTCAACCTGGCGATTTAGTCCTTGATATAGCCTTTCAACAACATTCAACAGTGTCGGATCTAGGTTCAAAAGATTCAAAAAGATCCTAAAAAATCCTATAACTGAACTCATACGCCCAACCTAGAGCATTAGTCTCGTTATAGTTTTTGATAAACATTCAATAGATCTTGATCAACTCTCAGAGAATCCGAAATCCTGCCCTGAAAACCCTAGAGTGGGACTAAATCGCTCAACCTAGCGTATTAATCTTGGTGCAATTTGAAATAACAATTTCCAGGGTTTATAGACTTTTTTTGGCCTCTCCACTCCTCATGGTACTTTTCTATTTCATTCTATTTATCGATTTGATTTCATGTTTTCAAGTTTCTAGGGTTTTGTGCATAAGTTTTTGCATTTATCCTTTGAAACTTCATATGAATGGTGAACCCCTGTCCAATCACACAAGGAAACCCCTAGTCCATCCCTCAATCAAGTCACTTGGTTGAGGGATCTAGGTTCCTAATGAATTAAAGTGTGAAATAGGTCCAATTCCATCTCCCAAAAAGGTGGAAACCTATCTTGCCTACTGCCCCTCATTTGCATTTACATAATGGAAAGGAGTATGATCTTGTTGAACAACTTAAGAACACTCTTGCTAAGATATCATTATGGGGCCTTATTCAAGCCTCCCCTCATTATCATAACATGATTTAAAGTACCTTACAACAAGTTCCTACCCCACTAATGTGCAATCAAATTATGTGGCAACCCAACTTCAAGCTACAACTTTGGTCAACTTAGACATTACTTTCCATCAAGATGAGTTACCTTCACTAGAAGTGCAAAAACAAAATGAAGCTTTCATGATAATAGTTATTTTCAATAGGACAAGAATAAAGCAAACCCTTGTTGATAATGGCTCAACTCTTAATGCGTGTAGTGTAACCCTTTTGATAAGCTTGGCATAGATAAATCAAGAATTGAACTTGATTCCTTATCGATTTGAGGATTTGACAATGTAGAAAACAATTGCTTGGTGTGATCACTTTGCCTATTATAGTTGGAAAGGCCACATTACAAACCCTGATCCATGTCATGCCTCATTATCTTTCATATAATCTTCTTTTAGACAGACCATGGATTCATGAGATGCATGGGGTGCCTTCTACTATTCATCATATCATGAAGTATGTCTACAACAACAAAGTGTATACAATCAAGGTTGACCCTGAACTAGAAAGTTGTTTGAACATTGAGAAAAATAAGGAAAATCCTTTGAAAAAATTGACACTAACTATATAAGTGGAACCCATTCAAGAGAAAGAAAAAGAAAAGCATAATGAAGTTACAAAGTTATTTGAAGATGATTGGGGTTCCTTAGATTTCACACCTACATTCATGGGAAAACACAAGATCATAATAAAAAAATCTTACAAGGGAAAAGAACCAATGGTAATGTCAACACAAAATTCAGATGAACCTTTTAAAGCATCCAACTCAACCACTTTAGAAAGAGAAGCAAATTACACAACAAGCTTTGATGATGTTGATTATGAGCAACCACCGAATCTAGAAGAAATGAAAATGTTTTATGGAAGAGGTTATGAACTTATGAAACAACTTGGTTATAGAGGAAAAAGATGTGGTACTAGAGAACAAGGTATCAGTGTCCCCATATAGCCTAAGACACAAGAAACCACTAGTGGTCTTGGTTATTATCCTTTGAAAGAAATGAAAGATTCAAAGAAATCCTCGCTTAATATCAATTTCATCACACAAAACACTAATGATTTGAATTTGTTATATTTTACACCTTCCTTTAAAGAAGAGTACAAAATATTGTCATCTAAATAGTCTTGTGTAAATATGACACCTTGTACTAAGCAAAAGATATATTTTTTGCAAAATAAAGGAACATCTTCTACTATTGATCAAGAGAGTATCTTGTCGAGACTCCTCCAAGATCGTTTGATATCCCTCCCTCCAAGAACACAAAAGAAATGGTACAAGAGTTCATTCTATGCATATCATCGAGTTAATGGTCATTCTACTAATGAA
>VDFB02016377.1:0-48412 GCA_007258455.2 Sequoia sempervirens | reverse complement strand
ATAAATTCGATAATAAATAAGCAACACAAAATTGATGCCAAGACATTAGTGTTAACCTATAAATGATGAAAGCATTTTATTTATATACCGCAGTGCATAATGATGAAAGCATTATCTATTAGTAAACATTTTATTTATATACCGCAGTACATAGTTGCTCTATAAGGAGGGGGTGAAGAACTTGTAGAATTCGCATCCATAATGCTTAGATGACAAGATTTTACAAAATTTATGGGTTTAATTGTAATTTTATGGATTTGCATGCAATCTATGCAACAGGCGTGAATTCGGACATCTAAATTTTATAATAATACAGTTACACGTGATTTTATTTTCATTCTTTTTAAAATCATTAATATAATATCTTTGAATTTTGATATCCAAGTAGCATTAATAACAAGTGAATGAATATAAAAAATATGTTTGAATAATGCCCAAATTCATATCCTTAAAGATAATATCCTCAACTATAACTAGACACTTTGTACAAACCATTCTTACCAGATGTTCATACGAAAATATGCTTGAATAATGCCCAAGTTCATATCCTAAAAGATAATATCCTCAACTACAAGTAGCACTTTAAACAAACCATTCTTACCATATTTTCTTCTCTAAACTCCCCAGCAGATGACGGAAAAAGCAAATAGTTAATAAAATTGAATGGAGAAACAAACCTCAATTTGAACTTCAAAAGATTAAAAAATGACTCAGAATAAAAGACTATAGTGGAAAACCAAAATACATCATAACCTAATACACATCATTGGGTGTCCTCTGGAACTTTCTTCAAAGCCATTAGGAAAGGTCATGCTTTAGAATTACTCATGATATCTTGCAAAAGCAAGAAAGAGAAAAAAATAAAATGCAATGCCATGAGATGCTTCTAAAACTACAAGGTTCTTTGAAATCTGTTCTTATTAGAATCTTATCAAGTTTACTAGACTGGAAAACCCGTCGACTCAGATAGTATATCAATCGATCCAATCCTCTCCTTCGAAAAAGGGGCTACAGACATAACCCCAAACTGGTCATAGAGAGTTAAATCTAAACTAGTTAATACTAGGGCAGACCTTGCATTTCCCTTCACATGTGTTAAAGCTGACTTCATAATTATAGTAACACCAATGCTGGAACTAAAGATGGGGAATGCAGCTGCAAGCATCGCCAAAAACAGGGCCATTCACTCCAGTGGTTCAGCATGCACAAGCATACATACTCTAGAATAGAGCAACAAATTTGACAACAAACCAAGATGTATGCAATCCAATGCAATAGCTAGTCCAATTTTCTTCAAAAGATAAAGGTGCCTGTAACAATATTCTTTCAGGTTCAAGGAACCTCCAAAATACGACAGTGCAAGGCTCAACCCACCATGCGGCCAATCCAATACAGAAGATGGACCAATTTTTTTCAAAGGTAAAGTAACCTGCAAAATATGATTAGCATGATGAGGGTGTTAGGCTCGCTTTGACAGTGTCCAAACAAAAGCCTCCTTTCACAAAACCATTCAAAGCACAATTCTAATGAAGTATTCAAATTCTTGAAGAGAAACGATTTTTTCAAAAGGAATATCACATAGAATCAGACATTCATTTTGTATGGATATTTCAACAATTTTTTTCTCAATGATCAATAGATCTCAGTAAGTTAGCAGAGACACACCTACCTCAAACATGATGCAGTAGGAAACTACAGGGAACTTCAAACCCCATCCAAACAATCTGAACTTCAAAGAAATTTATCACATTTTGAAATCATTCAAGTGAGAATTTGTGCATATTTTTTTCTTTATTGAATTTTGCGCATAAGTTTTAGTGATTCTTGTGCTTATTAGAAGTAGCAATGGCTGATCGCTGCTGGGTGGTATTCAGTTCATGCACCAAATAATAAGCGCTACAGAAGTGTAGGGCGTGCACTTTTGTTCCATTAAATTAACTAATCAAATTAGATGTCAAGGAATACCGTGGTTAAAGAAGAACACATCATACACTAGATATATTTACAAATTTAATACTATAGAATATTTTAAGGTCTGCCAAAAATCTCTATATACATGTGATACAGTGATACAGTCTTCCAAAAGAAATTATTGTATTTTGGGGAAAAAATGCATAAATACAACAGTTTAGCCAACATATATCTATATACAAATATACTTTGGCATGTGTATCCATGCACATGCATTCACGTATGACACATAGGACACACACGTGCATGTACCACAATCACACCAACATGTATTTACACCCCTGTGCATCAGCTATGCATGGGCTTTAATTTGAGAAGCATATGGCTGTGTATTATTTTTTAAAACAAATAATGAATATGTATTTAGTCTTTAATGCTGCTTCTTTACCCACAAACTCTCTTTATAATATTATATATACATATACGTGTAAATGTATAGATATATATGTACACATATACACCTGAGTCGCATCAATTACCAGGCATATAAGATGTAAATTCCATCTAGACAACTTGGGGTATATGTATAGATATATATGCACACATATACACCTGTGTTGCACCAATTACCAGCCAATATAAGATGTAAATTCGTTCTAGATAGCTTGGAGCGCATAAACACCTTCTAGACAGCTTTTTCTGAGATATTGTAGAGAGAATTTGTAACTATATATACATATACATATAAACCCTAAACAAGACAAGAAGAAGCTCAGAGGCCGCGCTCACAAATGCATGCAGTACAACTGCAGCTTTGTTATATATGTATACATACATACATACATATACATATATACATACATACATACATATACATATACAAATGCATATACATACATATACATATATGTATATATGTACATATGTATATATATATATATGTACATGTACATATACATATATATGTTTATGTGATTAATTTTTCATGGCAGTAAATTGATGGTGGTGAATTTTCCTTGCGATGAATTGTTGGTGGTGAATTACTAGCGATGAATTTCCCTGAAGCCTTATTTTTTTTTTATATATATATATATATCCACAAACTCTTTCCCTCATACAATCGTATCATTGCAAGATAAGATTAACAGACGAATGCTGACAGACATTAGGTGTGTACCATTTGGAGTGCCATCACCTGTCCCATCTGTTGATGTTTATGGCAGCGTCATGGTCTTCTTCCAGCAATCTTCCTTTTACTTGTGATAAATTAAATATAGCCAAGGGGCTATTTAATTTATAAAGAAAATGATTTATTGAAGAGACATGAATTTCTAAAGATGGCCGACCTTCCTTGTAATCAATATTCATTATTTGTAATTATTTTCTTTTGGTGGCCGACCTCCTTCTTGAAGAGGTGCGACCTCTCTTGTAACAATATATATATAGGTGGTCATTTTCTCATACTTAGGCATCAAGTAAGTTCGATCTCCTTTTTCATTCAAGCGCACCTCTCTTGTAACAATATATATATAGGTGAAAAAATATATAGGTGGTCATTTTCTCATATTTAGGCATCAAGTAAGTCCAATCTCCTTCTTCATTCAAGTGCCAACTCTTCAAGAGAAAAGTGCGAATTCTTCTAAGTGCAGATTGTGAAGTTAAGTGCAGATTGGAGATCAAGTAAGAGCAGTTTACTTGATTGTTCTACAGCCATTGCTGGTGCTGAATATTGGCCTTGTGTGTGGCCTCATTGTAAAGAGACTTGTTGCCATTACTTAAATATATAAGAGATATATTTGTTGCTGGGTTTTTCTCCCTCAAGAGGAGGGTTTTCCCAGGGTATCTGCTGTGTTATTGTATCTGATTTTGAATTAATTTTCTGTGCATTACATCTGATCTTAAAACTAACACCATCGCCAGGTAAACATGGCAACACCAACATTTTGAAAATCTTAATTTGGAAAGCACAAAAAGCCCAAAACATCGCCATTTTTTACATTCACATTTTCTCCTGACAAAACGTCATGTCTTAGACATGATAAGATAACACCTCATCCCCCATATGATCGTATCATTGAGAAATAAAACTGACGGACAGATGCTCACAGAAACATGCCATTTTGTCGGGGGATTAGTTGCATCCCACTACGCTGTCCCATCATGTTAAGTATGTTTTTATCTATGTTTTTATGTGTTTTTCTATGTTATCATGCCTATGACATGCCATTTTATCGGGAGATTAGCTGCATCCCAGGACGCTGTACACGCACTCAAGTTCTTTCAAATGAATCTGCACTATACATGTTTTGACTTTTGAGCCACTTTAGTGACAATTTAGTTTTATACCCATTTTGAGGGAATGTTTTAATTAGCCGAGAGGCTATATTTTGTGGCACCGTTCCCCCCGGAAAGTTGTCTCAACCGGAAAAAACAACTTCCAGACAGTTGAAACATTACTAGCCTTGAAAACAAATTTTAACTCGCAACCGATATTTTCCTTTAAAAGGCTACAAAAATCTTGTATCAAGCTCAAGAATCTAGTAGCTCTAAACCCAGATATTTTTAAATCTACTTTTCGTTTATTGTGAATAGATTGAAACAGCAGCTGTAGAGAGACTGACTTTGATTCGTCTCATTTTTTCTTAAATTCTGCTTTGGTATGATTTCGTAATATTTTTCCTGCAAACTCTGCCTATTTTTCTCATCGGCATTGTTGACAATTTGTGCAAAATCTTACTTGCCATGATTTCAGTGTTTTTTTTGGGGAATCTGTGCACGGCCAGATCACTTTTTGTTGTGTTTTATTTCATTCTAAAACAGTTCTGTTGTTATCTGGTAAATGAAGGCATTAGTTTTGTGGTTTTATCTGGTAAATGAAGGCATTAGTTTTGTGGTTTTATCTGTGGCTGTTTTCTTATATATATTATTATTATTGTAATACTTAGTGTTAGATGGAAACAGCTTGAAATCTTCAAAAAGTTCTGTGTTTGTGAGATATTAAAATGGCAAAATTCAAAAACCCTCTAACACAAAATTGGTAAGGAGAGTGGCCACTCTACTTCAGGCCTGCAACTCCCTTTCGGGCTCCAGCAACCTCCTAAATGTGAATGTCGAAAATGGCTACGTTTTGGGCTTTTCGTCCATTCCAAATCAGAATTTTTAAAACCTGTTGGCGCTGCCAGATTTTTCTGGCATCGGAACAGGTGTCAACACTCCAAACAGGTGATGGCACTCCAAACGCATGCGTCTAAACATCCGTCTGATAGTCTTATCTTGCAATTATACTGGTGTGGGGGGGGGACAGCAGGCTTGGAATTTTATGGTCTATTTGACCGTTTTTTCAATTTTAGACTGTATATTACAACTTTAAAATTTATTAAACTGTATAGTTGGACTTGCTATATTTCTATTAAACCGTAAAAACTAAAAATTTATTATAGGAAAAATATAATAGTATTTTAATTTATAATATATACCATTTTATAATAAACATTATAAGAAGAAAAATTAATTTAGAATCAGAATATAATTTTTTTAATATTTTCCAATATGAATTTAGAAACTTTTCACATTTCTACTATCATTGTTTTATATTAATATATATGATTTATAATATTTATTATAAAAATATGTATTAATTTAGAATCTTTTCAATTTAGAATATAATTGTTTTTAAATTTTAGAATATTTTTAACAAGATTTGTTTTTAATATGAACTTAGAAACTTTTGTTAATTGTTAATTATAACAACAAATTTAAAAATTTTATATATTTATTATTCAAGGGGTAAATGCTTTTGACCGGAGCTATGAACCGGATACAACCATTCAACAATACCACCCCAACGGGGTTTGAACCTTGGTGGCAAGAACAACAATGCCACCAATAAACCATCACACCATGCCAATACCGGCTTTATATATTTATTATTAATAATTATTATTGTTTTCTATTTTTCAAGATATTGCATTTATAAAAGATTTTATATAAAAATTCATAAATTATTTTTTTTTTGACAATTTATATTTTTCTTAAAATAACAAATGAAAGGCATTTAAATGACCACACTGTCATAAAATTTTCATGACAGGTAGGGGTGATAGTCAAATTCCAGGCCTGGGGACGGGGTCATGTTATCGTGCCATAGAGAGGTGCATTTTGTCTGGAGATTTGCTTCTCCCATGTTATAATGTTACATACAAAGGTGTGTTTTGTCCGGAGATTAGCTTCTCCCCATAGAATTCAATCCTCATTTATCCTCATTTCAGTGATGAGATGTATTGAGAATATATATAATGATACACACAGCATGAATGATGAATGGAACAGTAGATGAATTTGTTTAGATACTGACAAGCTACATAGCCTAAGCAAGGATTCATAAAAATCCTTACCTGTCACTCATGTTCACTGTCCCAGTCATGCTTTATCATGCCACAGAGAGGTGCATTTTGTCTGGAGATTAGCTTCTCCCATGTTATAATGTTATATACATAGGTGCATTTTGTCCGGAAATTAGCTTCTCCCCATAGAATTCAATCCTCATTTCAGTGATAAGATGTATTGAGAATATATATAATGATACACAGAGCATGAATGATGAATGGAATAGTAGATGAATTTGTTTAGATACTGACAAGCTACATAGCCTAAGCAAGGATTCATAAAAATCCTTACCTGTCACTCATGTTCATTGTCCCAGTCATGCTTAATCAGAGTTTCTGCCCTTTGCAGTATCACCATAGCGTTAACACCGAAAAATGTTGCAACTGTGGCCCTTTCTATGATGGGTTCTGTTAAAATTTAAAAAATAAAATAAAATAAAAATTATACACAAATTTAGTTTTCGTTTTAAGGAGAGAAATTCACAAAATTGAAAAAGAGAAAACAATGGTGAGACAAAATAATCTAACGTCTCTGCTATATACATTTTACTTCAGAAAAATTACAAATAGTGGGCCTATAAGAAAATACCTTGGAAAGTGACATTTACTTCAACTGCAAAATTTCTCCAACGCCAGTGGTAAAGGGAATGAAGGTTTAACAGCCATTGCCTTAAAATGAAAGGGTTTGCATTGCAAAAGGTAGCGCACGGTGAAGCTGCTTGAAACTGCTAGGATTAATTGGTTGCAGGTTAGCCCCTTCTTAGTTAAAAGAAATAACCCGACGTCACCGGTAAGAGCAATAAAGGGTTAGCAGCAATTGAGTAATAATGAAAGGGTTTAAATTAAAATAGCGAATGAAGCATAAAAATAGAAATTAACTTCAAAAATAGAAATTAACTTCACCCTTCTGATGTTTCCTTGCTCTCCTCCTGTCATAAACGCCATTGCCATTTCATTCAAAAGAAGGCCGCTTGAAAAGGCAATGGAAAGTCGAGGCAAAATTAATACAGTAATGGGGTTAATTATGAGGCTACGGACACAAGAATGTAGTACTGGTTGCTTTAAGGTTTCACCCAGTTAAGCGGGTGTTCCATCCGTTGGGAGTTACAATAGGTTGCCCGAAATAGGGTGACACGTAGAATAAAGGGAAGAGCAGCGTAGCATATTTATAAAAAGACGTGTCACAAAGCTGTTGGCATATCTCTCATCGTATTTTTGTGTTTGAAATGGACTGAAGAGTTGAAGATTAGGGGAGAGGGGCCTATAGTGGAGCGCCCTAACTTCGTGTTTTATAAAATCCTATGTGAAAATTTCAAATCAATCCCAATTTTGTACAGCAGTTTAGGGGAGAGGGCCCAGTAGTCATGCAGGGTCCAATAGGCGTGCACTCACTCATAATTATAATACCCAATAGTTGTTTATATAATGTCCAATAGTTGTGATTTGACTACCCATAATTAAACAAAATGTATGCTTTTGATCTAAAAAGCAACCAATCATGTGATACTACAAAAATGATTGCTGATGTGGCATCATATTTGATGTTGTGGCCCTAAAACCTTAGTTATAAGCAGAGAACTTGCCAAGTAAGCTGCTGTAAAAAATTGGGAATGATTTGAAATTTCGATGTAGGATAATTAGAAGCGCGAAGTTAGGGTGCACGACTACTGGGCCCTCTCCCCTATTTGGCAACTCATGTGCTTCTATATTTTGTTTTAGGGTCACATCATCAAATATGATGCCACATCAGCATGCTTTTTGTTGAGGTATCCAAAAAGGACCACAAAAAAAGTGAGACCGATAGTGGTGCACTAAGTCATGTTTTACTGGTGCACTGATGTGGCACATGATTTGTCAGTTTGTGTATTTTATGGATAAAAAGTATTTTACAATTAGATATTAAGATGTTCTACTGTGGGGCCCACTCTGGACTACTTCTATCCCCACAATTAGACCTTGCTCCACTATAGGCCCCTCTCCCCTACCTACTATGCAAATATTATGTGGTTCATTTTCACAGTTTATTTAAAATTGATACAAAAATTATTGTTATGGTAGGTTATAAACTTTATGATGTAGGTAATGTTATTTTATTTTTATTATCCACTTGTTGTAAAATAGACGTTGAAAACAAATTTTATTGTTATCGTAGGTTATGTAGTTTTATTATATTTTCATCATCTACTTTATTTTATTTTCATGATCTACTTGTTTTATTATATTTTCATCATCTACTTTATTTTATTTTCATGATCTACTTGTTTTATTATATTTTCATCATCTACTTTATTTTATTTTCATGATCTACTTGTTGTAAAATATATGTTCTTGTTTTCAACTTTTTCTTGGGTATTGTCTATTTGTCAATCTCACATCAATAATGGTGTGATCAAACCGTCAATTGGATGATTAATATCTTCACTTTCCCCTTAATTTCAACTCTTGGATAGACTTTTTCATCATGTTCTCATATGCGAGATTAAACTCTAAAAACATATGCGAGATTAAACTCTAAAAACAATTTGCTTTGTCCAAATAGCAATTATGAATTCCAATTATGAATTCTTTTCTCGTATATTTTATTGTTTCTTAATTAGTGTTTGTGCACTCTTACAAGTTAATGTCTCATTTACTCATCCGTTTATTGTTCTTTTTCAACCACATGCTCTTCCTTTAGCCCAGCCCTTCCTCCATCACCATTCTAAGGGCCATCACCATTCTAAATTAAGATGGTTCTCCATGTTTTTAGCCCTTTTTAGATAACTTAAAGTTTGGGCCAATGTCAATGCTTCTAACCAAAAAGTACTCTTTTAGCCAATAGATCTCATACGGAATTGAGATTTTGATTTTGAAGTTGTTATGATTAAGTGATATTAAGATTTCAGACCCTTTCGAAGACAAGCTATAGCATTTGCCATTAACAGCTATAAAGATATTACACAGTTTTCTGAAGGTATTCCACAGTTTTATTCAAGTTTCTTGTGTTTGTATGGGATTGATATTGAGTTTAAGATTTAGAAAACGTAAGTGATTTGAGTATATCCCACTAGCATCATTGGGATAGAGGCTTTTGGGATTATTTTCCCTTGACTAGGAGCTGTGAAGCCTTCAAAAAGAATCTATTGTGATTGCGCCATGGCCAAGCACAAAGACCATACTTTGCATGGACAGATTTTTCACCTCAGTTAACACAAACACCTTGTTTTCAAGGTCTCTTTTCTTCTATGTATTGCCTGAATGGATGTTTCAATAGTTCTGTTTATTTTGCATTTTTAAGCAATTAGATCTTTCATAAAACTGCAGCATTCTCAGGCTACAAAAGGAATTTTGTTTCTATAGATCAGATTCAATATTTCACAAACCTAGAGTTTCTACTCTATAGCTTTTACAGCAGTTGAAAATTAAAAATTGAGCCCATAACAATGTTATGCAATGGTGGAAATAGAGTTTCTTTAAGTCTCTAACTTCAGGCTATTCAATCTTGTTTTCTATCATGCTATTGCACTTGAAGCTTGAGAGTCAACAATAGTAAGAAATGTAAATGTTTCAAATCTTACGACACAGATATGGGTGTCAATTCAGATAAGAACAATTAATAATATGCTTTTACCTGGAAATGATACAAATTTTCAGAACACCATATCCAGATGTATCTAGCACAGCTCTAAAGTTAACCTAATTCTGGGTATAGACAGGCACGGTTTCCAGGCCATATCTGGGCCATGCCATACCCGTATCTGTATCAGATATGTACGTAAGCGTACCAGGGGACAGGGGTCACGTATCCTGCAACCTTGACCAACAGTGCTTAGAATTGCATCAAAGAATTTATTGAAAGATGACTGGACTCATCCTTCATGGATCTTGATCCAGCATTTTAAATAACCGGCATCTTATATTACCCTTTGATTGGACCCCTAACCTGTTTGGAATTGCTGGGCTCTTAATCTAACATTTTTATATTATGATGCATATTTCTGGAATCAACTGTTGTCTTCATTTTTTATTTTGATACAGATTGAAGATGCTTCACAAAACAGCCCTGGGTTCGAATCCTGAGGAGAAATGCTTGAAAAGTGGAGTGTTGAAATTAAGCAAAACACCACATCCAACTTAGCGTGCCCTACCCAAACTGACAAACGTTGGGATGTGTCTCAGTTCTAGGAAACTTTGACATAAGTGAAACGTCTTGATCATTGCATCTAAGCAAAGGTTTCCCTTCAAGGGGAATTTAACAATTAAAATATAAAAATAAAGCAATTCAAATTTCTCATCGGAGCCCAGAAAAGCTAAAGTCTCTTTTCATACAGTTTGCCACCATCTAAAATGACTAACAAAATAATCGAATATGCGTTATAATGCTTTTCTAATTGTGTATTACACACAAAAAAAAATGGAATAAAAAATTGACCATCTGCTCGTTGGTCTTGCTGGTCACAACAGTGCAGTTAAAATTTGCGAAGTCCAGGTTCCACAAGACATCTACAGAAAGTACCCTTCGTTCATGGCATCTCAGCTAAGGTTGCCCTAAAAATAGAATTTAATGTGACATCTAAACTGAAGATTAGCTCAAAACGAGAACTTTCTTTTCCTAATTGTGCAATACGCACATAAAATGTAATAAAAAATTATTATTTGAGATCACTGACTACAAAAATGCAGTTATACTTTAAGCAAGCCCTGGTTCCAAACAATTTTGACGAAAAAATACCCATCAGGATTTAGTTGTGGCATCTAATATAAAGGTTACCCTGAGAAAAGCATTTACCATGGCATCTAAGCTAAAGGTTACCTTGCAACAAGGATTTTGCTTTACAAATTGTGCGCCACACGCCCAAAAAAAATGTATTCAAAAATTAATAGTCTGATCATTAGATATCGTTGATCCCAACAATGAAGCTAGAAATTGTGCAAGTCCTGGTTCCACGCAACTTCAACCAATAAAATAAGCTTTTGTTGTGGCATCTCGGTTAAAGGCTGCCCTGCAAACAGAATTTAATCTGGCACAGAAGCTAAAGTGAAACAATTTTTTTTAAGAGAATAAGATTGAATCAATTTGAAATTTTAGTTTAAACTTATCACACTTGGGTTTTTTAAAACGAGTGACCTCCATGCAAAGCGAGTAGTAAGATACACATTTTAATCTTTCCAACCACACATTGCACGGAAACAGTGCGAATCAAAACCAATCGCTTAATCCATTTTAAGACTATGAACAATAACAATGCAATTATTTTTTTTTGCAATTGGTCATTATTTGAATTTTTTCAAAAATGTGTACTATGACAAAGAATTAGGGCATCAGTATTTCTTACATCCTCATATAAGAGTGGCCTAAACCCTAAACCCTAAACCACTGTGCATCAGCTATGCATGGGCTTTAATTTGAGAAGCATATGGCATATGGCTGTGTATTACTTTTTAAAACAAATAATAAATCTGTATTTAGTCTTTAATGCTGCTTCTTTACCCATAAACTCTCTCCCCCTCTTTTTCTCTCTCTCTCTCTATATATACACCCACATACTCTCTATATATACATATTCGTGTAAATGTATAGATATATATGTACACATATACACCTGTGTTGCATCAATTACCAGGCAATATAAGATGTAATTGTAAATTCAGTCTAGACAACTTGGGGTATATGTGTAGATATATACGCACACATATACACCTGTGTTGCACCAATTACCAGCCAATATAAGATGTAAATTCATTCTAGATAGCTTGGAGTGCATCCACACCTTCTATAGAGCTTTTCTCAGATGTTGTAGAGAGAATTTGTAGATATATATATATATATATATAAACTCTCTCCCCATCGTATCATTGGGGGATTAGACTGACTAACGGACATTGATGGACATTAGGCGCATGCCGTTTGGAGTGCCATCACCTGTCCCGTCGCCAAAAAAAACATGGCAGATATACATACCTGCTAGCTAGCTAGCTGGCCGCATCTGTCAAATGCATTTTGGTAGGGAGAGTGGCCGCTCTGCTTTGGCCTTCTTCGGAGTTCTGCGCCAGCAATTCACCGCCAGAAAATACCACCACCAATTCACTGTGGGAAAATTCACTGCCACCAGCAATTCACGGCCCCAGGAAAGTAACTGCAAAAAATTCATGCAATTAATTTTTCGGGCAGTGAATTGTCATGATGGTGAATTTTCTGGTGAATTTTCTGGTGAATTTTCTCCCAGTGAATTGTTAGCGTTGAATTTTCCATCAGTGAATTGTTGGCAGTGAATTTTCAGCATGCCCTCCCTTCCGCACTCTCCAGCAAAGCAACCTCCAAAACCAAAATGTGAATGAGAGAGATTTTTCTGGATTTGACTGTGTGTTGTTTTTTTGCATCAACGTTTCGAATCACACTCCGTGATTCATCATCAGGATGAAAGAGCTGTGATGAATCACGGAGTGTGATTCGAAACGTTGATGCAAAAAAACAACACACAGTCAAATCCAGAAAAATCTCTCTCATTATTATGGACTGTGGAAATTTAATGTCTTCAAAATGTGAATGTCAAAAATGACGATATTTTGGGCTTTTTGTTCATTCCAAATTATTATTTTGAAATGGCCAGCTTTTGGGCTTTTTGTCGATTCCAAATTATAATTTTGAAAACCCGCTGGTGCTGCCACGTTTTTCTAGCGGCACTCCAATGTCCGTCGGTGCAATTAGTCCAGGGCATGGAATGGGGTGTGGGGTGTTATGTTATAATGTTACATACATAGGTGCGTTTTGTCTACACTTTAGCTTCTCCCGTAGAAAGCCCGCTGACTACAAGAAATATTATTTGCTCAGGCATTACTTGCTTTAACTTATTCTGAAATCAAATGCATACATAGAATGCAATACTCATTTCAGTGATGACATGTATTGAGAATATATATAACGATACACAGCATGAATGATGAATTGGAATAGTAGATGAATTTGTTTAGACACTAACAAGTTTCATAGCCTAAGAAAGGATTCATAAAAATCCTTACCTGTCACTCATGTACGCTGTGCTAGTCATGCTTTATCAGAGTTTCTGCCCATTGCAGTATCACCATAGCGTCAACAACACCGAAAAATGTTGCAATTGCGGTCCTTTCTATGATGGGTTCTGTTAAAATTTTAAAAATAAAATAAAATATAAATTATACACAAATTTAGTTTCCGTTTGAAGGAGAGAAATTCACAAAATTGAAAAAGAGAAAACAACGATGAGACAAAATAATCTAACGTCTCTGCGATATACATTTTACTTCAAAAAAATACAAAGACTGGGCCTATAAGAAAATACCTTGGAAAGCGACATTTACTTCAACAGCAAAATTTCTCCAACGCCAGTGGTAAGATGAATGAAGGTTTAACAGCCATTGCCTTAAAATTAAAGGGTTTGCATTACAAAAGGTAGCGCGCGGTGAGGCTGCTTGAAACTGTTGGAATTAATTGGTTGCAGGCGGGCCTCTCATTAGTTAAAAGAAATAACCCAACGCCACCGGTAAAAGCAGTAAAGGGTTAGCAGCAATTGAGTAATAATGAAAGGGTTTTAATAAGATAGCGCATGAAGCATAAAAATAGAAATTACCTTTCACCCTTCTGATGTTTCCTTCCTCTCCTCCTATCAAAACCGCCATTGCCATTCATTCAAAAGAAGGCCGCTTGAAAAAGCAATGGAAAGTCGAGGTAAAATCAATTCAGCGAGTGCGCAGGCTATAGCTGGTAATGGTTTTTATCGAGGTAAAATCAATACAGTAATGGGGTTAATTATGAGGCTACGGACATGAGGGATGTAGTACTGGTTGCTTTAAGCGGTGTTCATCCGTTGGGAGTTAAAATAGGTTGCAGGGTGACGCGTACAATAAAAGGAAGAGCCACTAAGCATATTTATATAAAGACGTGGCACAAAGCTGTTTAAGGGCATATCTTTCATACGGAATTCAGATATTGATTTTGAAGTTGTTACGATTTAAGTGATATTTGGATTAAATTTCTACTACTTTCATTTGTGAACTAACATATTATTGTCCAAACCTCAATCTCGTAAAGGATTATAAGTGAAATAATATATTTTGAATTTTTTTGCCCCTATTTTCATGTACTTACTATTGAACTTGATATTTCATCTTATGTGAACTAACTCATGTTATTAGAATTGACAATCTAAAACAAATATATTAATGCATAAATAGTTCAATCATGAGATGACACTATTGAAGTATTTCACAATCCTTTCACATTTTTCAAAAGATAAAGAAACCTATAACAATCTTCTTTAAAAGTTGAAGGAATGTCCAAAATACGATAGTGTAAGGCTTAACCCATTATGTGGATAATTCAATATAGAAATTTGATCAAGTTTCTTCATAAGATGAGTTACATAGGCCAATTCTCTTCATAAGGTAAAGTAACCTACAAATAATGATAACACAATGAGGGTCTTCTAGGCTCACTTTTACTATCTTCAAACAAAAGCTTTCTTCTGAAAAATCATTCTAGCATAATTCAAATAAAGCATTCAAAATCTTCAAGAGAAACAAGCTCTTTAGAAGGAAAAACAAATAAGACATTCATTTTGTATGGATATTTCAACAACAAAAATATCTATACATCCCAATGTATGTACTATGCATGGAATTTTATTTGTTAGTCATACGGTTGTGTATATTTTTTTAAATAGCATAACATATTTTTTTATAGGGCTATATCAAATGAAGAGAGAATTTTGGGCATGTTGTAAATTCTAAAAGATTATAGTAAAGATGTATTTAGTCTTTGATGCTTCTCTTTACCCTCAAACTCTATCTTATCATCTCTTTCTCCATATATAGAATATATATATAATGTATATGTACATATATACATTTTCATCAAGCTCTATGATTGTGTCAATAGATATTTGAATTTAATTTGTATTTGATTCCATGTCGTTTAGTTCTATATATAGAATATATATAATGTATATGTATATATCTTTTTTTGTTTATTGTGGTGGCTTTTTAATGAAGATGTGATTGGTCTTGAGTATAATATTTTTTAAAATTAATGGTGCAAGAGTCATGGATGGTCTCAAGGTTAAGTTTAGGGCAAGTTTGGGACTTTGCATGATGAGAGTTTGAAGGTTTATTGTTATACAATTATTTTTTCTATGTCATTATTACAATTTGAATGGATTTTTATTCTCTTTGCTTTCAATGTTGAGAACTACATGAAAATTAGAGGATTTTTCCAGAAGTTGTGCATTAGAATTCGGTGGTGTTAAGCAATAGGACGGTCAATGGATGCTAATCATTAATTTTATAACTTTCATGTTCTCAAAAGTGGGACTAAATTATATTTATGTAAAAAATATTTAAAATTTATTTGTCATTTTATAAAGCTATTATTTATATGTCACTGTTTAAATGCTCTACATGTTCTCAAATGTTGGACTAAATTATATGTATGTAAAAAATATTTAAAATTTATTTGTGATTTTATAAAGTTATTATTTCCATGTCATTAATGCAAATATTTTTTTTGATATGTCTATCATACGCAAACAAAATATAATTATTTTTTCTAGCTAGGTCATAGGGATAAAAGTTCGATGTTGTGTCACACTTCAAGCCAACTTATTAGTGCAAGTGAATTTGAGCATTTTTCAATTAAAATTCAATTTTGTTCAAACATGTGCTCTAATTGAGTTCATTCTAGCTAAATTAGATATGATGCAAAACCTTTCCAACTAGAAATGTCCATTAAATTTATATATAGCATCACTTTGAAGCCAATTTACCAAAAAAATAAAACTATTTGAAAACTTGATGTTTTCATAACTTCAATTCATATAAATAATTTTTTTTAATAAATCTAAAAATATCTCTTTATAAATTTATAAGTGTAGTTTCAAAAATATAAACTTTTTAATAGTTCAATTGATGTTTATATTTATTTTTTTTCACTAAAAGTAGGTCTTCAACATGAAAAATATAAGGTTGATTATCTTTTTAAGAAAATTACTAAAATTTATTAAAAATTGAAAAATATAATGCACTAAAGAAGAGATGCCATGTCTAGATGTTTTTTTTTTTCATTTTGGATTAATTGTTGAGATAAAAAGTGACATCTCATTGAAACAATTATGTTTTAGTGCATGTAAATTTTAAGATTTATTAAACATGTATATTTATTAAAATAGGGGGGAAATAATTTGTGCACTAAATACCAAGTTATAAATACAATTTAAAAAAGGAAAAAATATTATATAAAGAGCAACATCCCACTTCACCTCATTTTTCAATATTTTATCATTAACAAAATTATAGGTACCAATTTCATAAGAAAAATAATTATTTTTAAAATTTTGTAAAAAAAATTACATTAATTTAATTTGCATCATTTAAAAATTCAAAATATATGTCACTTTCTAGTGATTCAAATTCAAATTTTAGATCACATCAGTTGTTTCCTTTATAATTTAAGTGTGACACAACTTTGAACTTTCACTCATAGTCTTCATCCATTTAAATTGAAAAAGAGGGTTGCCAAGGTGCAAGCTCAGTGCTAGGACTTGATCGCTAAAGACATGTTTTCTTGAAAAATAGGATTGAAAAATAGAGTTTAAGAGGGGAAGCATAGTGGTTTTTCCCATATGGATCTAAGGTGTATTTCATGCAAACCATATCCCAAATCCATAACCATTCAATTTGGTACAATAATAATGCCTGATACAATGACAATGCCCGATACAATGACAATGCCCAAAATAATAGAGTTGAGTAACTCAAAAAAATGGTTTCATGGATCAAATTTACACCAATTTGTTTTTTTTAGGGGGGTAAAAATAAAAATAAAAACATATTATGATAATAAATTAATTATATATGCATAGATTTTCAGATAGCTATAGCCATCAAGATATAGATAATAGGAGAGTAACCCATTGGGGATTCTTCCAATGCCATCCAATATTACATTCAATAAAATCTAAATTCCTATCAAGATTGTTATTCTCATAACCAACAAACCAAACTTAATTCATTTGGTCATTATGGATATTTTGAAGAATTTGTTGAAATTTATTTTGGGTCAATTCTCTATAATTTTGTTGGTAAGCAAATTGGCACTTGAAATGATACTTGACTCACCCAATGAAAAGTAGAAATAACACTTCAATGGTTGAAGAGATTGTTATGGAATAATGATCTTCCTTTGCATTTGAGAGGGACAACTCCCTCATATGATGGGGGTATTTGTAGCTTTTGTGTACTTTTAACCTAAAAGTACATAAAGGAGAAAAGACAAGGCTAAAGGAAAATGAATAACAAAACCCCAACAATAGACATATGAATATCAACTAAGATTTCACAACGGGTGACAAATTACAAAGGTTTTATCATAAAATATGTTTTTGATATGCAATATGATGAGAGAAAGATAAGGAATTTCAACATACAAGGAAACAAGTTATCTTAGCACATTCAAACCAAGATACTAGTGTATGATTATGTTTCATCAATCACACATAAATGTCCAATGGATTCCACAATTACACAAAGGGATTACCAATTTAACATACGAGAATCAATAATAATAATCTAGAAACACATTGAAGGCAAACAAACCAAATGCATTTTTTATCATCTTCATGAAATTATACAATATCAAAAACCTTTAAATACAAAGTGTCAAACCAAAATTCTTGATACAATCTCTCTAAATAGTTCTCAGAAGTTCTCCCCTTTTGCAAAAACTCCCCCCTTTACGATAGCAAGAGCCTTGTATTTATAGGCTTCTCTCTTGTAACTACCTTGTAACTACTTTCTAACTACCTCCTAACTACCTTTGAATTCCAATTATATTACTTAGTTAGGATTTGCATCACTTTTTTGGAAACAAGGTTTGGTTAGAATAAGTGGCATAGGTCACTTTTACAAAAATGATTAGAAAATTATAACTTTTGAGTTATGAATTTTGCCAAGGTACTTGTCCATCGTTGTCGTCTCCATTTGTACTTGTAGCCATATTAAACCATCAATTTACTTGAGAAAATAAGACTTATATCCTTTTGTTGAAATGAACAGATAATATTGGGGTTCTCCATGAGGATGGAAAAAGGTTTGTGTTGCAACATGCGGTCATAGATTGGTGCATTGTCCATTGGCATAAAGAATATCCATTCATAATAAAGAATGCTACATTCCTTCAAACATGAAATCCCACATGATTATTGTGGGTACAAGGTCAACAATACTCACATAATGATCCACTTATAAAGCAATGTGAAAATTTACACTCATCAAATGAATGTATTGCTCCTCACTATCCACTAGCTTTGCATGGCAATATGCAATGAAAACACTAATAAATGTGACATCATCTAACCTTGTAATAGAGTTTTACATGATATAAAAGAGTGGAAGAGACTCTTTTCCATAGCCATACATAACATGTTCTACAATTTTCACAATCCATATTTGAAATAATCGTATCAACTTCCATCTCTAACAATGACCTTCCTTGCAAATATCTTTCCCATTACTTTTATTTTACAAAAATTACAAGCCATAAAGACTATATTTCCCCATTTTTGTTCTAAAAAATAAAAGCCAAGATAAATAGAATAGACTCCTTTAAAATCATGGTCCTACACAAGAATATTCATGTCCTCCAAAGAACTACAAGGGTAGTTTGCAAGAATAGAATAAATAATAACTTGTTCCTCTATAGAACCTTCCTTAGGCTATCTCCAAAGTTCTCACAAATGACAAACCAAAGACTTTCCTAAAGGAGTCGTGTACTTAAAACCAACAACTTTGGACCACCCTACCTAAAGAAAAATTTCATTCAAAGACTAGAATTGGAGAAAAGAAGAGAGAATGGAAGGATGATTATCCCAAGATTGAGTCAAAAATAAATAATTATTATCCTATTTATTATCCAAAAAATACCTTCTTGATAAGTGAAGCCCATGTTTTAATTGTGCTCCAAATCCTAGAACCTTTCCCAATTATTTTCATTTACAAAACATCCTCAAATTCAAATCCTCCCAAATACTTAAAATTAACAATTATCAAGCCCAAGGTTGATCAATATTTCTACACCTCACCAATGTAATTTAGTTTCTAAGGTCTAGCTATTGAGTCTTGACTCTCTAAGATTGATCCCACTAACCTCTTTTGGTTTGAAAACCTAGTCCTAACTTACAAGACTCCATTTCTAATTTTCCAATTTTTTTCCCATAAGAATTGCTAGAAAGAGTATCAAAATCCTTGAGGAAGCTCTTGAAAGAAAATAAAATTAAAAACCTACAAATATGAAGATCCTACAAGATAAATTTTAGAAGATTCAATCTTCCAACAAAGGATAACCATCAAAAGCTCCAATAGATAACCTTATTCAAATTCTTTCTAGAATCTTCTTCCAATGAATTTTCTTAAGAATTCTTGATGACATAGGAACTCATCCATAATCTACAAAAATCCTTCCAATTTGAATGTGAATAATATTAGCAATTCTATGTTAAATAGGTTAAGTTGTGTTGAAGAAGAAAATACTAAGTTTTTCTTCATTAATTTGTTAACTAGAGGTAGATAAGTACATATATAAAGCTTTCTTGAAATTGATCACCTTCTTAATTTCAGTGAAACCCATCAGAGTCAAGTCATCCAAAAACTAAAGTTGTGATAGATATTTAATATAAAAAATAAGGAGATAAAGGATCTGCTTAATTAAGCTCATGAAATGCTAAAAAAAATTGAAAGAATGACATTGATCAAAATACAAAATAAACTTGAAGTTGCACAACTCATAACCCATTCAACCACTCAAATAAAAAAGCATAAGCCAGTAAAATGTGTCGAATGAATGCCCACTTGACTCAATCATAGGCCTTAAACATGCCAAGTTTAAGGAACATGAAATTTTATTTGGAGTTAAACACAAAATGGATAGATTTAGCAAAGATCTACTACCCTTTCCCAAATCCCCCTTACTCAGGTGATATCAAGGAAACCAAACACTTTTTCAAGCAGTTATGATAAGATTTTAGTGTTTATCTTATAAGTCACATTACACAAGGCAATACAATAAAAAAATATGATTTGGCTCCTTTTTTTTAGGAATTAGAGAAAGAAAAGTATAATTAATATCTTTGATCATATTCTTTTTCTTCTATGATTCTCTAACAACCTCTAGTAGGTTAAATTTTTGAATTTTCTAAAATTCCTAAAATCTATATTGGAAAACAATCAAGTCTAGGATAATTGCCTTTATTCATCTAAAATACCACTATCTCCAACTCTAGAAATGGATTCTAAGAGGTTTCTTTCATGTCTTATGAAACCAAGGATGAAATGCAATCAAGAATAAATTTATCCTTGTCGATAGCTTATAGTCCATGTTATGTGAATGGAGAGGAAAAGTGCCTTGTATCTTCTCTACAAATATCTTGAATGAAGTTAAATTATTTCCCTATGAATAGATGAGAGAAGATATAACATTCCCACTTCTAAATTCTAAAAAAATAATCTAAAATCAATATCCTAAAGCCAGATAAGTTGAAACTTAAAAGGATTTTTTTGGAAATTGAGAATGGTGAGGAGAAAAAATGTATGGGTCAATGATTATACCCTTTCCACCCCGTAATTTTAGAATGTGAAGACCAATTTTTATCAACCCAATAATATAACATAAGAAACATGTCCAAACTTCCATAGATAGAACTATTTATACACCTTCTAATACTATAGGTGAAGATGCTATTGATTGGATTCACATCCACCTAATTAAGAAATGGCAAATTATATCCCTCAATAGGGTAGAAGATGGGCCAAGATGACCAATACCCCCTAATTTTTCACCCAAACTACTTATATCATTCAAGTCTCTTGTCAAAATCCAGAGGAAAACAGGAACTAAGGAACAAATAGATTCAAAAAAATGGGACAAAAATAAAAAATTACCTAAAAATTTATTAGATGTATGAGTATTCGTGAAGAGAATATTTTCTCCAAAATCAAAGCATGACACCACCATTAAAATTCTAGTCCTCGACTACTAATATAATTTTATCTTTTGAGGATTTCATAAGCATGAAACTCCACCTATAGTACATTAGGAACCAATATGATAGTGTTGGCCCCTTCTCTAAATGTTATAAGAAACAGTAACCATATCCCTCATTAAAATCTTTGTCTCCTAAGTAAAGATAATATATGATTTATGTTCACCAATTAGATCATGAGTAGCCTTTTATCGAGGGGTGCTACTCAAATCCCTAGCATTCTAAGAGATCACAATATTTTCTATAGATGTAAAAATGTGTATCCAATGCCTTGATAACACCCAATTCCACCCATGATTCCCTTTTCAACTTCACCTTTTCCTAATATTTTTTCTTATCAATTTTTAAAGTTTTATCAATTCCCCCTTTCTTAATATTCTTCATGTAAATGATCTAGCAAGGATAAAAATTCATTTGATTCCATTTTATTTTATTTTGCATGGACCATGTCCACTCTAGATACAAATAATCCTTCACCCTCCCATTACCTATCAATTTTATTTATAAACCCAACATTAATAACACCTCCTTGCTTTGGAAATAACTACTTTTCTAAATCATTATTTGTATTAGCTAGATTAGATAAAGTACCATATCCATAAAATGTATAGCTTAGATAAATGATATCTTATCCATTTCTTCCACACTTCTCAATTTTTTATCGAAAATTAAATTTTTTATTGAACATCCCTTTACAAATTTGTGTATGCTAACAACTTATAAACTTCCCCTTAGAATGGTATTTCACAAGAATGAATCCATTTTCATCTAGATCTTCTAATTGTATTATGGCCTTTCCTTTTGGATTTAAGTTAACTATTTATGTCTCAAGAGAGAATTGAGAGGTTCTAAGACTCATCTTTGAACAAATTCTTTGAATATGTTTGTATTTTTGACATGGATAACAACAAATGGGTAGTCCTTCATAGTCTGTTTGTTTGATCTATCTCATACTACCCAATCTAATCTCCAAAGAATCATGAATAAGATTATTCAAATTGATTTCAACACATAAATAGGAAAATTAGCTACCTTTATATCCAACATATGACAAGAAGGACCCAATGGTTTCCTAATAACCACTATGATAAATTACAAAATATCCTATCTCTAAAACTTCATTATAAGTTGAGGAAGGAAAATCCATAAAGGTATTTTAATTGGAAGCTCTTCCATTGGATTGAACCCTACATGCCAAGGTTTAATAAATAAACCTACTTGATTATGGAAATATGGTCCTCTATCAAATATTATGTTATGATTCGTCATTCTATTAAATACCACAAAAATACATGTTCATAACTAATATATTTTTCATGTCTCTATCAAGATTATAATTCCTTTGATCGCCAGCCTTTAAAAATGACAAATAGATATGGATAAGTTCATAAACTTATAGATTAATGCATGCCCAAAAAAATAAATAACATTACCGGCAATAGATTCAAGATTGATAACCATAACCAAATGGTCTTTGTATTTCTCAAGGAATCTATTGGAATTTATGAGATTGAACCATTTTTAAATAGATCTAGCTTCCTTTGTTTTTGATAAAGTAAGCAGCATTTACAGGGTGTTGTACCCTTTACACAAAGGGCCCTTAGGGCCAAAAAGGACAGGAAACAATAGGCCAATTAGGCCACACACAGGACAAAACCAGAACACAAGCAACCGACAAACAACATGTTGGATGAAGAACAAAATCTAGACAACCCCAAAATCTAGGGGGTTAGGGCTGACTCCCAATACCTAAGGACGCGGTTTGGGAGTCCTTTCTTCTTTTTTTCTCCACAATAGACCAGGAAGGCTCGAAGCCCAAGTCAACCGAGCGAGGCAAGATGAGCTAGTCATCCACAACCACAACAGACAAAGAGCCACCACACAGCAAAACCAATCACGTAGAAGAGGAGACGGGGACAAATGGGGGATCAACAACAATGTTCAATGAGGGACAAGCAGTATTAGTTGGCGCAGTGACAATAGACTAGGACACAGTATCCACAGAAGGGATAGCTGGATTAGGATGGGGAACCACATCCACTAAAGAAGAGTCCACCATGGAGGGAACCACCTAAGGGGGGGAGTCCACTATGAGATGGTCTGAGAGAGCGTCTTTCCACCAAGTAGTAGTGCCTTTGTGACAAGCAATGGGGCAACCAAAGGCCAAATGACCAATAGAGAAACATCCCCTGCACCGAAAAGGGAGCCCCTCGTAGTCCAGAAGTTGTTTCCAAGGTCTTTCCTCCACCATCAAGACCACATCACCATGAAGAGGCTTGGAGATGTCCATGTCGATTAAAATGCGAGCCACCATAGTATGCCCAAGATCTCGAGATGTAGAATCTACCTTCAGAAAGCTGCCAATGGCATTGCCGATAGCTTCAAAGCAAGAATCCTCCCAAAACTAGAGAGGGAGATTCAGCAGACGAACCCAGACTGGTCTGATATTTAGTGGCTCCATAAGAGGGTTGAACGAGCGATTCCAAGGCTGAATGAACAGCAAATGGACACCACACATCCACACTTGGTTGAGCACTCGATCACAATCCTCAGGGAAAGTAAATGTTGCAAAGAAAAAGCCTCTAGCACTAGGATGGAGGTCAATCAATCTAGTAGCAATAGGTTTCCAGGAAAGGGAAACCCACTCATGGAGATCCGAGAGGGAGGGGCACAAGCCATTGAACCTACAGACCACGCCCTAACACATATAAAAATCTTCATTCTCAGCAACCTCATGCCCACAAACCACCACAAGGGAGGCACAAGCACAAGGCATAGGTTGAACCCTAGCTTGAGTAGGAGGCGGGGCACTAGTAGCATCAGAAAAGGATTTTAGTTTATGAGGAGCAACAAGGACCCCATTCACACAGCCCTACCTAGCACTAACAACATTGATGCCAAATAGAGGAGGAACAAAGCCAACATCGCCCTGTAATGTAGGGATTTCACAGCCAACGGCCTGAGCAAAACTCTCGTCAAGCATCACACTCGCGTTCGCTCTAGCCTAGCCAGGAAGAGGAACCCAGTCCTCAGCAGGGAGCAAAGGAGCCCTATCCATTGCAACCAACGAAGCCATCGCAACCCTGCCCAAACCCTGTGCAACATTGTTCAAAGAATTTTTCCGTCGGGCATCGCTCTCGTTAGGCATCAACATCAACATTTTTTAATCTAGCTTCCTTTGTTCAATGCACTAGGCAAGAGATTTATTTTTCATCCCCAGATGAAGAGGGATCATCCATGCTAAGATTACCTTTGAAAGACATATTGGGGTCTCTTAGATCCCTAGTAGTCACCATGTAGGTCACCCCCCTTCAAAACCCCTATAAGAAAAACAAATACACTTAAAAAACATGGGAAATGAGCCCCACACCATGCACAACCCCTTGCAAAATATTCATGACCAACACATATCTTTGTGCACTTGTGAAAATAGTATTTATATGTTTATTCATTGTTCAATATTTGTATTTTTGGACATTTTAAGACTTTACATATTTCTCTATGGAACAATATACAATGCTTAATAACCACCAACTAAATTTTCTTTCCAAGTAACTCTAGTTTCATTTCTTTGAAATCCTTTGAAATCTGTCATGGGCCAAGTCAATAGTAGACATATTCACCCCCTTGACTTGTAGACTCATAAACCTGACAAAGACGCTACAATTTTTTAAAGATTCGCTTGAGACTAAATTAGCATGAACCAACAAGTTTAACATGCAAACAACATTATTAACATTTAAAACAAATTTCAATGATTAAACAACTCAATAATAACCAAAACATAAAAAACAACAAAGATTATATATGTGTGTATACATATATATACATGTATATATGTAGATATATACATATATACATGTGTGTATATCTACATATATACATGTGTATATATATGATATATGCATATATGTGTGTGCATATAGACATATGTACACACACACACACACACACACACACACACACACACACACACACACATATATATATATATATAAAATTAATGTATACATACACACACATATGCATACATATACATTCATTCATACACATATATACGTACACACACACATATATAACTGGAGGAATTATAAACAAGGTGGTCATGGGGACTCTTTTTGGATAGTCCAAAACAAAGAAACAAACAAAGAAATAGTCTAAGGAAAAGGATTATTAGTGTAGAGGAAAAGAATGAAAGGATGTTGCTAAATGAGGAGAAGCATGGGAGGAATCTCTAGACTCCTCGATTGTTGACTAGAACCTTATTCGTTAGTTTTGCTCTTGGAGCTTTTTGTTGGAAGTTTGAGATGTTGGAAGCTTGAGTTGTTTGTGAGTTTCTTGGGTGTTTTCATTGATGTTAACACCTTGTATGAAGAGAGTATTGGAATTTTGTTCTGGATAGTGTTGATGATTTCAACCCTAGCATTGAGTTGTTGGTGTTGATGTCAACACAATGTTGTTGGTGTTGTCATTGGTGTCTCATTTCAATATAGTTGTATATTTTGTTATTTGGGGAGATTTGTGGATGTGTTGTGGTTGATGAGAGGCATTGTAGCTATTGTAGATGTGTTATAGAGATGATAGTAGTGTTGATGATGCAATTGGTTCACTTGGTTTCTAAGTGCTTTCGAGAAAATTTAAATAAAAGAGAGTATAGTATGACAAAAGTGTGTTCAATGTTTTGTTCCACATTTTTTCATGGTTGAAGATATGCTTGTGTGGTTTGGATGTGATGCTCAGAGGTGTTCAGAGGTGCTATATCCAGAGTTCCAAGTTTTAGATCGTACTCCAGTGAAAGATGTGTTTCACAATATGTTTGTCAGGTGAAATAGGGTGTCTAGGAGAAATGAGATTGATCTACATTTCTCTACAATAAAGGTTTTGGTGTTGTGGATATGGCAACATGCTTATAATGTTTGTATCTACCTTCCCTTGAAGTTTCAGGTTTTGAGGTGTTTTGCAAAGTTGTTTGGTGTGTTGGATGTGTGTGCTAGTGTGTTTGGTTGCATAGAATGAAGTTGTTCTTCAGTTTCAGGAGGTTGCGGCAGAAGTGGAAAATATTCTGATGATATGGAATATTTTGAGATGTTGTGGAGTGTTTTTGTGTGGTCCATGAGCTTTTTTTGAACCTGTAGAGGGATGTTTGGGTTGTGTGTTAGTGTTAGTGCAGGTTTGGCCAACCTAACATGCTAGTGCACGTTGCTTAAGGAAGTTTTGAGAAGCATGTCAGTATAGATTTGGGTCCTAGTTAAGTAATGGCATGGTCTGCCTTCACTTCATTACACCGTGGAAGTGTTTGGCACCAACTTTATTGTTCTTCATCTCAATCTTTGGACAGACTGAAAATTAAAGCAAACATCTAATCGCTATTCACAGCTCTTGGTTGAACAACAAAAATATCCCCCTTTTACAAATGAGTTTATCTTTTATAACTTTTTCCCACAACTAATTATTGAAAATCAGTTACAAAGAAGCTCTCTGCTCTTTGCTACTTGTAAACACTTCTTGAAAAGTCTTTCAACTACTCTTTGATTCACGATATATATTCTTTGTAACTGTTTCTTGAGAACTATGAAGATCAGAGTAAAAATCCTTTTTTATTTTTAATACTTCCTCCAAAACTTTTTAGATTCCCCTTTCAGCTCTTTAGCTATTTTACATTCGCAAATATATGAAGAATAGAAATAATTTCAATAATTCTTCAATTACTTATTTAATTATATTTCTGAATTGTGTTCTGAGCTAGGGTAGCATAAAAATTATCAGAAGTGTTCAACAGACCGCATGATTGCTAGTAAATTTCCCTACTATTTGTATTGAATAAAATTCCTTGTCTCCAATATTTGTCTTTCTTTCCATGTCGAGGTAGTGTTGCCAGGAATAATCTAATAAGATCTAAGGTGCCCAAGCCTTAGCTAAAAATCAAAGCCTTGTATTCCCATTCAAAGCTCGTGAGAATTGGCAAAATATTTTCCATTATTAGAAATTTTACTAGTGCATTCCATTTCCCTCAGCAATCAGTAGCAACTTCTCACACCTTGCTACATACAGTGAGTGTTGCACAACACTATATACTTTTTTTCCTCGTAAAATGAACCGGTTCCTTTGCGATCCCAATGTACCATAAATCTAACTGACAGGTTGGCATTGGGCATAAATGTATTCAACAAATGTAGAGGTTGCAGACCAACCCCAAATTCTGATGGTTCCGAAGTTAATTCCCTTTGATTTTATTTTCCATGGAAAATGATAAATGTATCGAATTTTTATATTTTCCATACAACATCAGAGAATGAAAAGAGTTTAGAACTATGTGGAATTTTTTACTTTATTTTCCTTCTCACAAACTATTAGGCATGCACACAACAACATGGTTCCTTTGAAAACTAGAGAGGCAGTGTTTCTCGATTAATGATACCGAGTCACATCTTTATTTCTTGATTAATGAGTAGTGGTATCAGTCTGATAAATATCCCCTGCAGTAACATCAATTTATCAAAATATGCAACATCCAATTTAGTCATACAACAAACAAAATCATTAGAATGGGATACTGATCACTTGCCTTCATATCAAGCTCTGAAACTTTTCATTCTTGTTATTTTTTCATTTAGAAGATCACATATATATTGATCTAGTTTTGGTGTTGGAGTTTTGTTTCTGTGACTATAGTGACTCGAAAAATCATCAGCACATAACCCCTCTCTCTAACGGATGCCACCCATTTCAGTTAATCTGTATAGCTCATACATGGAAGGAATTGAAATGGTATTTGTGGCAGCATAAATCATGTGTGATAATTTCTCTGTATATGCTAAAAGAAGATGGATGTTGTTGCTTTCAACCTTTTGCAGTATTCAAATGTTCAAATGCTCCTTCTATTACACTCAAAATATAACACAGGCTGAAATCCCCTGTTATATAAATTTTGGTTGTTGCTACAACAAATAAAACTGTCTGCTTCTTCAAAGTGTTGTTTCAGAAAATGTTGTTACTACAACAACTAGTTGCTCTGCCTTTTTCTCACATTTATCACATTACACATAAAAAGACTACATACAACTATTAACAAAAAGTCTCTCTAGAACCTACGCATGGCCCAGCAAAAGGAGGAAAATAAATGCATTTAATTACAATTAATTTAGCTAGCTAGGAAAAATCCAACGAAGGAGATATGCAATTATATCGTCATTCAAAATTTGTCCTGCTCTTAAGATTTGAAATTTTTCTTCAATGGACTTAGCTGGAGAAAAATAAATCCCACACATGTGAGAAGATTTGAGAGATATGTTGGGGACCAAAAAGCAAAGCCTACTGTGGAGGAAATTAATGAGGCAGTTGGGATTAATTTTCCAACACTACCAAACTCTATTGTCCTTGCATTCACTCGGCCTGAAGATCATTTATTGGATAAGCATTGTTCTTCTCTCAATCATGATTTTCCCAATGAGTCAATCAATCTCAGCTTTTCAAATTTTGAAGCAATTTCTTCTCCAAATATGAGAGGTTGACAAGCGAATGTGAAATTTTTCAACATTCTCTAAAGTAGCTCACGTTTCTTGTCTATGCTTGCATTAGATATCTACCACAATGTAAGTGCAAACCAATTTATCATCACCAGTAATCTTCAATACACTGTTGTCATCATTTCTAGGCCAATTTTTCTAGCTTGTATAGAGAATAATTACTTTAGAGGAGGCCATAAGTTGCAGCATTCTAGGATTCAATTCCAAGGTCGGTGTTATTAAAAAAAAGGATCCCACAATTATAAATGACTTTGAGCAACAAAAAGACATATTTGCACAAGCATCACAGACTTAATTGATATCTTGACAATGAGAATTTTGAATTTTTTTAATGATTAAAATTGGGGGGTAGCAATTGGCTCTGATTGGGGACTGTATTCCCTAGTGGAGTGTAGAGAACTCCAACATCTATGGGAAAGAATAGTATCAAGTCCATTGGGGAACAAAGTCATGGGAAGAAAGGAGGAAAGAGCAAAGAAAAATTTGAAACAAAACCTAAATAACATGAAAGGAAAGGAAACCTAAGACACCTATGTACCTAGATTGTGTACAACACCTCAACTTCCCAAAGCGACTATGCAAAGCCATTAATAGGCTTAGAAAAATAGACGCCAAAGTGAAAGAGAGAGGTGTACTTGTGAAGTGCTTGCAAACTCAACATCCTTTTGAGGATCATGAATGTAAAATTGGAGTTTATGAAATAAAAGGACTCATTAAAATGTGCACCAAACAACCACTTCTTGTCAAAAACTAGAGACACTTCCTGAATCACAAGACTATTACTTTGAGTAGTGTTGATTGTGCTTTCTCGAGTCACTTTGAATAAACCAATATTTATTGCTACTTCTAATTTATGACTACTACTGATTGCAACCTCTTTATTTGTGTTTTGAGGACTAAGCAATGGACTATATGGTAGGGTTAGAGATGGCAGATATCTAACAATTAAATACAGATTTAAATAATAAACAGAGAAACTAAAACATACACAGAATAAATCATAATACAAAGAATTTAACGTGGTTCACCCAATCTGGGCTACATCCACCAAACTGCAGCCATCCAATACTTTTATTATCCAGTGCAAAACCTATTACAATCTTGCGAATAATCGCGTTTTTCATCATACTGTAACCCCCATCCCAACCCCTTTTAACAAGCTTTTAGAAGCTTCCAGAATTAGGGTTTTACAAAGTCGATTTTCTTTCTTTTTCGGAGATTTTTCCTTTTTCGCTGACGACGCGAAAAAAACAGCAAAAAAAAATTTCTCGGGGGTTGTGCCCCCGGACCCCGGCGAGGACAGAGGGCCAGGGTGTATAGTATACCATGGGCTATACAGTAAAGCATGATCAGTCGCCACATACCAACACTATAGAATGGTGTCTCATTTTCTAATTGATAGTATTTCCTATATTTCTAATGTTGAAGTTATCAAATATAAAAGAATTCTTGATATCTTGATTCACTTCCTTATCCATATTAGGATAGATAATAGCTTCACCAAACATGAGATCTTCCTTGATAAAAAAAATCATCTCGCTTCATTGCAATCAAATCAAAAAATTCTTTATCCAAAATTGAAGAAGGAAATGGATCAACACCTAGAGTTTCAGCAGAAGAGTGTTCTTCCTCAACACTGTTCTTCCTCAACATGTGGTATAGGGGAAAGCACAACATTTTCTCTACAAAGAAGGTCATCATCTGAAGCTTCTAAAATTTCCTAAGGCTGCAATCTTTCATTAACTTGACTATTATTTTGCTCTTCACTAATCTCACAATTTTTTTCTATTTCATATTATAGATTTTGAAAAATCATCAATAGTGCATACATTTATTTCACTTTTACCACAAACTCCATTTTTGAGAGGCATGGTAACTAAATCTATCACATATTCAAAATGAAATGACTCAAAGACAAATCCATTTCTCACTTTTTGTTGTAGTGATTCATTCTTATCATCCTTTTCATGAAACTCAAAAGTTGTATACTTCGACTAGGTGTCCATTTTAAAAAAATTACTTGATGTTTTATCTTCATGCTTTTTGGAATCAAGCTGACTTTCAATTAAACCATTCATTAAATCTTTTTCCATAGTTTCAAAAGTGAAATTTTCTAACTCTAAAAAAGAAAAAGATCTTAATAAATCATTATCCTTACTTGTTTCCAAACTCGTCATACCCATGATGCAGCTCTTGTGATACTTCCTTGATCATGGTGATTTTTCTTCAATGGTATTGAATATTCATGAGGTTTAATCATCACTTATTTGGCATCTTGTTTATCCAAGACTAAAAAATTATGAGAATAAAGAGTATCAAAGACACCTGGAGTAACATCATCATCTCATAATTCTTCTTTGATTTGCATTACTTTCTCCATCTGTACTTGTAGTGAAAGCATTCTTTCTTCAAGATCTTTCAGCTTGTAAAACCTATGATAAAAAAATCCTATATAAGATTACAGATTCATAATCATCCGATGGATTTAACCCAATCCTTATAGCTTCAATAATGCTCTCTTCATAGTGATCCCAAAAGTCATGAAGTATTTTATCATCCATTGCAAGAATTTATGGAATTGTAGGCCTAGGTTGCTTTCCATTTATTTGATTTTTTTTCATATTATATCATTATTATGCTTTTGAACTTCAAACAAAGTTGCCAATCTCCTTTCACATGGATATTTCTTCAAAATTTTGAGGAAAAAAGCACTAATCTATCAATTCAAATTCCCAGTAGGGTCGCCAAAAATCTATTGGTAAACAATTTTGTCACTACAAATAATCAATAGATTCGCCCAACAGGTAGTTACGAAGTGCACCAAAAAATGGATAAATTGTTATGGAGTAACAACTACCCTCTACATGATCATAGAAGGGTAAAAATGATGAGCTCGAGTGAGAAAAAGAGTGGTTCAGGCCGTTCAAATTCTTATGAGAACAATGGCGATGGTGAAGTTGAACCAGGTGATGAAGATGACTTTGCTTGGTTCTCTGGTATTCTATTGCTCTTCTCTCAACTGAGATCTAAGGATGTTTTCAAGTTTTTTGATGTCTTTCACCTGGATCAACTGCTACTCAATTGGGAGAGGCCCTGTTGGCCAAAAAAATACATGACTGGTGATTTCTTTGGCTCTGTTTTATAGTGTGAGTCCTTGTTTTTCCATTTTAACCTTGTTTGGTGCTCGCTACTAAAGGGGGTAGTCTTTTCAAGGGATGAGGCCACTACCTCCTTTGCCTCTTTTTCCTTCACAGGTTTGTGGGCTCGCTCCTCCTGGACTGCTTCTGCTAGTCCCTCGATTTTCTTTAGTCTCTTGCAAGCTATTGATTTTGTGATGCTTTTTTTCACTTACTTCCTAGTATTCAGGATTGTTGAGCCCTTGTTGGTGTTCTGACGGGTGTTTGGGGTTTTTGGCCCTTTCTTGTGCTTATTTCGCTTCCTTGATTTAGCTGGGTGATTTCACCTCACCCCTCTTGAAGCTCTACAAAGCTTCTTTTATAATCCTTGGCTTTAGTCGATTTGGTCCTTCTTATGGACTTTGGATTTCATGTAGGTTATGGGTCTTTTATTCCCTACTCTTGCTGGTTTGAGTTGGGGGATGGGTTCTCCTAGCCTTCTCTCATGGATTTGCATTTCTTTTCTCGTAGGGATTTCAAAGATTTAGTGGATACTTAGATTTTCAGTACTAGAAAGCTTTTCTCGGTGGATTTTATTAAAGATTCCAAAAAAAATTATATCACTACTTGTGAGGTGATAGTGGGTTTGTTATGCAAGTCTTTCTAGTGGTGGTGGGGACTATACCCTATTTTGAAGTTGTTTGTTTCTTCCTCTAAGGCCATCAAGTATGGTTTACTCGAGAGTAATACCTTCAGCAATGCTTATGTTGGTTTCTAATTTTCTGCCCCGAAAGGATTGGGGTTTGTTTGAGCAGGTTGTTGCTTTGGCTCCTTTGGTGCTGGTATCCATGGTGTTTTGGGAAGGTGGAACCTATTGTGTGAGGATACCTTTGTGGTCCTCTCTGCAAATTTGGATGCTCCTTTTTTGGTGAGTGTTTTGATTTGAAAAGTTGAAGTCTACCATTTTGATTTTCTGGCCTAGGTAGTTAAGGGGCTTGGATATTTTTGGGCTTATTATCCTATGGTATTGGATGGCTTGTTGATGTTCAACATGGGTGTTATGATATCTCTATTTTTGGACCTATTGTTCTTGGTTGGGCTGCCTCCTTTGTTAGAGGTTTTTCATGGGAAATCCTGAATTTCTCATACTTTGGCCCAATTGAGCCTTCATTCCATATCCATCTCAATGGTTTTGAAGTAGTTGGGGTGTGCTTTCTCTTTGGTGGTTGCTAAGTTGCCTCATATTGCTTCCTTATTGTACTTGATGCTTGTGTTTCCATGGGATGAGGTGTGTTTTCTTACTACTAGAGTGTTGACTACCTACTAGGTTTTACAGTTGGGCTCTCCTATGGAGGTGGAGATTGCTCCTGTTAAGGTGGAGCCTTCTCCTATAGAGGTAGAGATGGTTGTTGTTTTTGCAGTGGGTTGTTCCCTTTCTTTTTGTTGGTTCCTTTTGAGGTGGATTATGTTTGTGAAATATATTGGTGGCTCTCATAGTTTTGATCCTCACTTCATCCTCTCTTATAGAGGGGAGCTCTCTCTTATTAAGGTTGAGATTGAGTTGGTGTGTTGGGCGGAGTGGTGCTTTAAGCTGGCAGTGGCTCCTCAGTGATTTTTTTGCTCGTTGACTCCCTAATTATGGTAGGGAGTTTGGATGTGTTGGACCTGCAATTATTCAATAGCTATTATTTTAATGGTATTGTTGTTTGGAATATGTTGCTTCATAGAGGCCTTCAAGTTCAAGTCGTCTTGGTCACCCTAGGGGTGGATGTTAAGGGTTGTTGTTCTCACAACCTGATGGGTGGCTTGCAAGCCTATAATGCTAGTTGTGCTCTTGATTCAAGCCCAAAGTTGGTGTTCTGATTGAGGATTTGGTGTTCTACAAGGGTTGCTATTTGGGTGGTACTACTTTTGGGATATTCTTTATCCTATAGTGGTGGAGAGGCAAGTGGGTTGATGGGGGCTCTCTACCCCATCAATGCTAATGTTGTTTCTAGTTCAGAATTGGTTGCTCTAAGTAACAGGTTTGATGTGGGATGGTTCTATCAAGGAGTGTTGGTGGGCTTAGCTATTTTCTGGTGGTTTAGGTTTCGAGATCCTCTTAATCTTTCTTGTATGGGTTGGAAGTATAGTTTGTTTTACCCACCCTTGGGGTGGTTGTTTTAGGCTATTGTTTTAACAGCTTGGAGGGTAGCCTATTGGTCTATTTTTTTTACTAGAAGGCCCAATTCAAAATTTGAGGATGACCCTGCTTGGAGGGAGTTTGTGTTCGAAATTGGAAAAAATTGGGTGTTTTTTGCTTTGGTCAAATGTGTACTTTGAAAATTTTGGTGCTTAGTGGTATTGTCTCAAACTATTATTTCTTAATAGCTTTATTATGGTTTCATACCTGCTAGACTTTGGTAACATCATTAATGGTTTGCATACCATTTTGTGGATTAATATGGGGATTTTGTTTTTTATTATGTTGATAGTGATTTTGTGGTTGCAATTCTAGTTACTTGGCTTGCGTGCCTTTTTAGGCTCTGGTTTGGTTTGTCTAATGTTGTTTTCTAATGGTGGATGGTATTGTTTTTCCCAGTTTGTTTCTCTGCCATTTGTTATATCTTTGTAACCACGGGATCAGGGCCCTTTCCCTACTTATCTAATAAAAAACAATTATCCTTTGCATTTAGAGAGCAGCTCCCTCATATGATATAATTTTGTTTTTTGGATATTATGAAAATGGGGTATGCTTTTAACCAGAAAGCAGAAAAGGCATACTAACATCTATCCATAGCTATGAAAATAGATGTGATTGAAAGTGATTTAAAACTACTAATAGAGCTAAAAATAAAATTGGCAAACAATCAATATCATAGCTCACAGACCAAATTATTAAAAGCTTACTAACTCAAATCACTGTAATCTAAACACTTGCTACAAATAAATGAACAAAACACTAAAGAACAACCTGTCTCCCTTCATTTTTTCTATAAGGGTTTCCCTTATCTTCCCGTTGGGTTGCTGATGGTGGAAGGATTGTTGTTGGTGAAGGCTATTATGGGTAGCTACTTGGAGCTTGCAACTAATGGTATAGTTTCCCTTCTAAAGGAGGTTTGGTGTTAATTCATAACCCAACTATTCATGAAGATGATGACAGCCTTTTCTATCCCTATTTCTAATTTGTTGTTAATGGTTGGGTTGTGTATAAAGTTATATCTACTTTCCCAAATTAATGTGTTACATAAGGAATCTAGTTTGTTGTTGGTAGAGATGTATGCTAAGTTCTTAAATTTTTGTATGCCTAGATTTCCAAAGGATGTTGTGTTTACCCTTTCTACTGGAGTGTTGTCTTTCTTCTTGATTCTTCAAGTTGTGTCTTCTATTGAGGTGAAGACTACTCCTATGGAGGTGGAGTCCTCTCATTTTGAGGTGGAAATGGTTGTTGATGATGAGGAGAGTGGTGGCTTTGGTAGGAAGGGTTCTAATTTTATCCTCTCCTATAGAGGTGGAGCTTGAGTTGGAAAACCGAGTGGGATGGTGCTACAAGAAGGCTAAGGATTCTTAGTGTTCAACAATGTTCTCTTTCTCAGTTTTTCCTTGTAGCTCTCTTATTGAGGTAGGGAGTTTCGTGAAATGGATTGTGCTAAAACAAAGCTCTTGCTTCCCTATCTATTGTGGCTTAGTGATGAGTGTATGGTGTCTTGTGGATTGGTTGCTACAGGTTGCGATTAGTGCCTAACTATTTCAAGTGGTTTCTTTCTACTGATTGGGTTCAAGGTCCCTATAAAAACTTGTTTGTAAAGGATTTTTTATCCCCTTCAAAGTTGAATCTTTGCATCATGGATTATCTTGTGTAACTTATGGTTGGTTGTTGTTGTTGGGCTGCTGATTGGATGTGTTCCTATTTGTTTGCATCTTTCATTTGATAGGGTTTTGGGTCCCTTTAAAACCTATTTGTAAGGGGTTTTGGGTCCCCTCTAAGCCTATTTTTCCCATAATTAAAAACACATCCTCACAGGGAAGGACTATTTATAACACCTATCTAAGCTCACAGATTTATTTATAAGCATTAAGTATTTCATTCAAAATTTACCGCACATAGACAATGAACATCTACAACAAATAATTATAATTGTAAAAATTTATTTTTCTTCATCTCAATCTCCCAGACAGACCGAAAATCAAATCTGACATCTAATCACTATTACCCCCCCGTCCCTCCCCCCATAGCCCTCACAAGAGATCTCGATTGAAAAAAAAAGATCCCCCTTTTACAAATGATTTTATCTTTTATAACTTTTTCCCATAACTAATTCTTGAAAATCAATTACAAAGAAGCTCTCCCCTCTTCACTACTTGTAACCACTTCTTGAAATTTAGCCTTTCAACTACTCTTTGATTCATGGTATATCTTCTTTGTAACTGTTTCTTGAAAACTATGAAGACCATAATAAAAATCCTTTTTGTTTTTTATACTACCCCCAAAACTTTCTAGATTCCCCTTTTAGCTCTTTAGCCATTTTCAATTCAAAAATGTATGAAGAATAGAAATAATTTCAATAATTCTTCAATTACTTATTTAATCATAATTCTGGGTTGCATTCTACACTAGAGTAGCATCAAAACTATTAGAATTGTGACAGACTGCATAATTGCTAGTAAATTTCCCTATTGTCTACACTGAAGAAAACTCCTTGTCTCCAACATTTGTCTTTCTTTCCATGTCGAGGTATTGTTGCTAAGAATAATCTAATAAGATCTAAGATACCCAAGCCTTAACTAGAAATCAAAGCCTTTTCTTCCTATTCAAAGCTCATGAGAACTGGAAAAATATTTTCCATTATCTAAAATTTTACTAGTGCATTCCATTTCCCTTAGCAATTAGTAGCAACTTATCACACCTTGCTACATACAGTGAGTGTTCCACAACACTATATACTTGCTTTTCCTTATAAAATGAACTAGTGCCTTTAGGATCCCAATGTATCACACAACCAACTGATAGGCTGCTATTGGGAATACATGTATTCAACAAAAGTAGAGGATATAGAGTTATCCACATAGCCTTAATAGATGGAGATTCCACAAGAAGTAAGATGTCCCAAGAGTTGAAAACTGCAAAAAACCTCCATACATTTCTTTTGAAACCCAACTAGCAATTTCATCGTCATAATTATGAAGAATGGAAAAGAGAAGGTGAACTTGATAAATCTTTGTTTTATCTGCATTTTTCTTGCTTTATAATTTTTATTCCTTTTGTGTCTCTAAGAATTGTCCTCTTCTTCAGGCCCATTATCATATGGTTTGCTTTCCTCTAAGCCTCCATAAGAAATGCAGTTATCAATAGGCTCTTTCTTTCAATTCTCCATGGTACATAATAGCGCTAACCATTTTCCATACACGGCACCAAAAACTTAGTGCATGCATTTCTTAAGTGATTGGCCTAAAATTGTTCTGAACATGCTTAAATATTTTCTATACTTTCAACCAAACATGTGCAACAATAGCGCAAGAAATAGTTTTATTCAATTCTTGATGCAATGATATACACCATATGTCTAAGGCATGTGACAATCCATTCTTTGAAGCATCTACTAGCATTGTTTCTGGCATCGACTGCCTATCGAAAGAAGTGAGATCTTCTTTCAGATTCTAAAGCTAGATTAAAAACTCCTCAAAAGTCTCGACAACTATTCAACACTTTTCTTTCTTTCTTTTGAAATGGAATGCCCACAATGCATCAACTTTCTAATGGTTCATACAACTATTTTGAGGGTTGTTAGTGGTTCCAAACCAACCCCAAATGTCAATGGTTTCAAAGTTAATTCCCTTTAGTTTAATTTTCCATGGGAAATGATAAATGTATTGGCTTTTATAGTTTCTATAACAACATCGGACGACGATAAGAGTTTTGGAACTACGTGGAATTTTTGACTTTATTTTCCTTCTCACAAACTATTAGGCATGCATAAAACAACATGGTTCCTTTCAAAACTAGAGTGGAAGTGTTTCTTGATTAATGATACTGAGTCACATCTTTGTTTCTTGATTAATGATCAATGGCATGAGTTTGATAAATATCCTCCACAATAACATCAATTTATCAAAATATGTGGCATCTAGTTCAATCATAAAGCAAACAAAATCATTAGAATGGGATATTGATCTACTTGCCTCCATTGATTTAAGTGCATATCAAGCTCTGAAACTTTTTCTTCTTCTTATTTTTTTATTTATGTAGATCACATAGATGTTGATCTAGTTGTGGTGTTGGATTTTTGTTTCCATGACTATGGTGACCCTACAAATCATCAACACAAAACCCCTCCTTGTAATGGATTCCACTCATTTGAGCTAGTCTGGATAGCTCATGCATTGAAGGAACTAAAATGGTATTTGTGGCAGCATAAAGCATGTGTGATAACTTCTCTCTATATGCTAAAAGAAGACAAATGTTGTCGCTTTCGACCTTCTATAGTATTCGAATGTTCAAATGCTCCTTCCATTTTTGCAAAACTTGATGATCTTTGATGAGCACTGAATGATTTTGAAATGCTTCCATCTCATTCTTGTCTATCAAGATATTTGTAAAATATATAACAAGACTTCCTTGTTGTTATGCCTTTTCATTATCACTTCATTCTAGAACCAAGACACATTAACATAGTTCTCCTCTATTTTTCAAATTATTTCAAAGTTTCATTTGTCATCTATTGACCATTAACGAGAGTTTGAAAAGACTCTCAAATTGAAAGCCCAAGTATACATATGTTTTTCTAAATTTCATAATAACAACCATGGTTTTTAATAAAGTTGAATGGGAAAATTCTCCCACATATGACCCCATGATCTACCAAACTATGTTTTCCTTGCATTCACTCAGCCTAAGGATCATTTCTTGGATATGCATTGTTCTTCTCTCAATCATGATTTTCCCAATGATTCAACCAATATTGAAGCAATTATGAGAGGTTGACAGGTGAATGTGAATTTTTTCAACATTCTCTAAAGTAGCCCACATTTCTTGTCTATACTTTCACTAGATATCTTCCATAGTGCAAGTGCAAGCCAATTTATCATCACCAGTAATCTTCAATATGTTGTTGTCATCATTTCTAAGACAATTTTTCTAGCTTGTATAGAGCACAATTGCTTTAGAGAAGGCCATAAGTTGCAACATTCTAGGATTCAATTATAAGGGCGGTGTTATTAAAAAAAAGGAGCCCGCAATTATAAATAATTTTGAGCAACAAAAAGACACATTTGCACAAGCATCACAAACTTAACTGATATCCTGACAAGGGGAATTTTGAAGTTTTTCAACAATCAAAATTGGGGGATAACAATTGTATCCCCTTGTAAGAAGAGAGTGTTAGAATTTTGTTGGTGTTAATGATGTCAACCCTAGCATTGATTTTTTGGAGCCTAGAGTTGTTGGTGTTGATGTCAAAACAATGTTGGTGTTGTCATTGGTGTCTCACTTTAGCATAGTTGCAGAAGTTGTTATTTGGGGAGATTGTTGGATGTGTTGTGGTTGATGAGAGGTGTTGAATTTTTTGTAGATGTGTTGTAGAGATGATAGTAGTGTTGATGATGTAGTTGGCTCACTTGGTTTCCAAGTGCTTTTGAGAAAATTTGAATAAAAGAGAGTACAATGTGACAAAGGTGTGTTCAATGTTTTGCTCCACATTTCTTCATAGTTGAAGATATTCTTGTGTGTTTTGGACATGATGATCATAGGTGTTCATAGGTGTTATATCTAGAGTTTTAGTTTCTAGATCGTACTACATTGGAAGATGTGTTTGATAGTATGTATATGTGGTGAAAAAAGGTGTTTGAGAGAAATGAGATTGCTCCACATTTCTCTGTAGTAAAGGTTTTGGTGTTGCAGATCTGGGAATGTGCTTATAATGTTTGTATCTACCTTCCCTTGAAGTTTTAGGTTTTTAGGTGTTTCACAAGGTTGTTTGGTGTGTTGGATGTGTGTGCTAGTTTGTATGGTTGCACAAAATGAAGTTGTTCTTCAATTTCAAGTGGTTGCAATAGAAGTGGAAAATATTTTGAGATGTTGTGGAGTGTTTCTTTGTGGTCCATGACATGTTTCAATACTTAGAGAGGCATGTTTGGGTCATATGTTGGTATTAGTGTAGGTTTATCCAACGTAGAGTGCTAGCACTAATTATGTAGGATGATCATTCCTTGAGGAAGTGTTAAGAAGTGTGTTAGTGTAGATTTGGGTCCCAATTAAGTAATGGCATGGTCTACCTTCACTTCTTTACACCATGGAAGTTTTTGGTGCCAACCTATTATATGTTCTACATTTGAGGTGCATATGTTTGCTTAAGGCCAACCTAATTGAGGTTTTTTTAGGTCACATAGGGTATAAATGCAAGGTGAGTTGTTGTGTGGATTGTGTGCGAAGTGTTTGATGTGAAAGTGATCAAATGTAGTTATCTGAGCGCGAGCTTTAATTCCTATGACTTCCATATGTGGTGAGTAGAAGTTGCTGACATTTCACTCTATTGAATGAGTTGTTTGTGCTTCAGTGGAATTGTACCTTCGGCATATGAGAGATGCATTGTTATCAAATCATATTTGGCAGTAAGCCACCACTTTCTTCTATTTCTTTCTTTTATACAGTGAGTCATTTTAGTAGTGACCCTTTCTTTGTTTACTGGGAAATGAGCCTAATTGTTTTTTGTGTTGCAATTCATATATTAGTGAGCTAATCCTCACTATGGTTTTTACCTTCTTAGGTTTTCCACATAAATCTAGTGTTCTTATGTGTTTGGATGTGTTTGCATTATTAGTTTATATTTTTACATTTTGTTAATGCATATTAAGGGTTTAATGGTTGATAATGGTTTGAAAAGATATTGAGGGATTGAATGTTTAAAGTATATAAATTATTCATCCCCCCTCTCTCAGTTGTTCTATGCATCTAACACTTTTTGGTAGCTCATATGCTCTTTTTGTTTTCTCTAGTGTTGTTGTTTTGTTGGACCTACATGCCCTCTAGTTATCTTTTAATGTTTAATTTGTTTATGTTTTGAACTTATGGGATCAAGGCCTTTTTCCTTCTTATGTAATAAAAAATAAATATTATATCAAACAAAATAAAATGAGAAATAATTTTAAAAATAAAGCATTATTCTTCAAAACAATCAAATTATGGAAATGGAGCAACAAATATCTAATAACAAGAGTCCTGAAAAAAGGATAGCAAAAAAAAGACTTTAATAAAGAAATATATGAATGAAATTGAGGACACCTCTCAATATAAATTTCTTCATTTTTCAACAACTACAATTTGCAATAAGATGAAGATAATTACTCAAAAATAAGTGAAATGATTATCAATTTTTTAGGAAAATATATATTTTTAGATTAAAATAGATATTACCAAATTATCTTAGATTTACCTCGTACCTAGTAGACCTATTCACACTAGCTTAAACTCACTTAGAGATTTTATTGTCTCACCTCATAAGCATGCAACACATATCTTCACACATGTCTCAAGTATTCTACACCTTTCACACTTCTTGGAGGATTAGTTAGCGGTTCACTTTCACCTTCCTTCTTCCTCCTTATGCTACATATATAAGGATTTCATTGTATATTACATTCATTTTATGATAGTTTTTGTCTTTTCATAGTAAATACTCATTTTGTGGAATTTATTAGCTTTTATTTTTATTTTATTACTACTCCAACATGCTTTCAAATCCATGAATAACAAATTTCTTCCATTTTTTATTGAATGCCTCACTAAGCCTAATCATAAGTGCGTAATAGAGCCAAACAAACATCATTGTTGAGTTTGGATGGACCAAATTAGCTAGGAACAATTGTCAAATCATGATTTTTTTATTTAGGAAAATTATGCAAAAATATTGGGGTGCATGCATCTATAACTACAAAATTTATGCCTATACAATTTTATTTTTTTAGAAAAAACTACTAATTTTACATATGCAAATTTTCCAAGATTTTTTTTTTGTAGGGCATATTTATTTCTTGGGAAATTGATGGTATGTATAGTTGAGGGCTTATAATTTTTGGTGTGATTTCCATTTGAATTTTTCTCTACTCATACCATCATCATTATTTATAGATCAAATGCATTTTTGTTGTTGTAAGGTCTTCAAAGGAGGTTACACTAAGTGCCACCCATCCTAGGCCTTTGTTGTTGCATAGTCCAAACCCTTAGGGATCCAACACACCCTACTCCCATTAGGTTGAATGAAAGGTTGTCCATTATACAAAAAAGTTTTTATAATGTGACAACCCCTTTTGACAATCATGCCTCCACCATTTGCACCTACAACTAACATCTCCTGACTACATTGGACATGATTTCCTCCACTTAGTAGCCCACAAGATCACCTTACCTTACCTTGACAACATGAAACCACACTTGGAGGGTGTAACATAAACACTATTGCAACACCTTTAGATGTAACACCCCTAGTCACAAATTTCCTAGGCTTGGCTATGCTATCAAACCATAGATCCCCCATCCAACAACTTTCCAAGCACCCAAAATAAACTATATAATAGTTATAATTTTATGTTAGGAATATGTGTTGTACCATAAAGTATTTTGAGTATATAAAATAAATAAATATTTACTTGTGGTCTATCTAGAAGATGTGTTTCATCATATTATGAATTTATTTGGGTCCACTTGTAAAGTTGTACATGTAATATCAAGTTAGCTATTTTATATGTGGGAGACATAGAATAATTAATTATTATATGGGGAAGATATTAAATAATGTTTATCAAAAAGAAAATGAGGGGTAAATGGTTTTATGCATTCATGGTTTTAAGGTATACGGTTTTATCTTACCACTTGGTTTTATTTGTGTGTGTGATAGGTCGAATGTGAGCATTAGAAAATGAGCAGCAAGTAAATGAGTGCAAATAAACACCAAAACAACCTACACCTCAAGATTAGCCTAAGTTGGAAACGATACAAGATAAAAAGCAACAAAACGAAACTTTATACCTTACGTTGAATCGATCCTTTGGTTGGCCCTTCAATCTTTGATGTGTATGCTCCTTGGATGGCACAAGATGCAAGCTAAATGATGTTGTGAGGATGGGTGCAAGTGGATGAAAACAAGAAAATGGCTAAGTGTAGGTTGAGAAACAAAACTGCAAGAGTTTGGCTAGCAAAATGATCTCCCCTAAATGAGAGAAAAGAGGGGGTATTTATAGAATTTTTAAGAATTCCTAGAAGAAATGGAGGGTTGAGATTGATCCACCAAATATCAAGATGTAGGGCTAAGGTGAGTTGAGAACTCACAAGCCCTCACATCTTGACATGTGGCATGTGATGTAGCCCTAAAAGGTGAAGTGGACATGAGGTGGAAGGATAGGACATGACATGGAGGGGGGTACAAAGTACCTTGGGATTTGACAAGATCTCCTCATAAAGGAGGTCCTTGTCCCCATGTGGGAGAGAGGACAAGTGGGGAATTAAAAATTCTTCAAAATATTCTCATGGGGAAGAGGGAAGGAATTTAAAATTCCTTAAATGCATTGGGGGATTAAAAGTGAATTAAAATTCACATGGGGAAGGGAGATGCCTTTGTCAAAAGAAAACAATAAGGTTGACTAAGAACACATGTCATAAAGGACATGGGAGAGAAAATAAATTTAATATTCCTTGGAAGGATAAAAGGAATTAAAAATTCCTTGAGAGGTTGATTAGGCTAGTTAATGAAGGATTAGATGAGGGTTAGGTAGCTAAGAGAGATTAAAGGCCAACTTGCAAAAGTTGGAGGATGTGACACATCCTAATCAAGGATTAGGCATGTGCACACCTTAATGATGAGATTAGAAGATGGATTAGGATAAGATAAAAAAGATGGAGGATGTGACATGAAGGGAATTAAATAAATACAATTGATGGAAGGAGGATTAAAGAGACAAGGTATTATTGATTAAATACCTTAGGGATTTGGCAGAATTAAAGATATTAATTAAATAATAGCAGTATTACTTAATTAATGAAAATAAGATGAAAGGGGATGAATTTGGATAACTTAAGTGTCCAAATTTAGACATCTACAGTGTGCGTTTGATTCCATAAAAGCAAGTGCATGTTTAGTGGTTAAGGTTGGTTGGGTGAGTGGGTTGTCATTGTATTGAGTTTCTCTTGTGAGTGCATATGTGAAGCATGTCATAGGATGTTTGGTTACATTCTTGGACACATAGAGAGTGCATTGGAGGAGCTTGATGTTTTAGAAGCATTCATAGAAACTTTGTAAGTGTATTGTAATGTTTCATTGTTGAATAATGCATAAAGTGTGCATGCTTTCAGAGGTTGTATTTCTCCCTCTCAAGGGTTTTCTCAAGGTATATCTTGTGGCTTGTCTATTTGATCTTTGCATTATGGTCATCCTATAAGCTTGCATGCATTCTTTTCTATCATGGGTTCATGTAAGAAATGTATTCAACATTATGGGTATTTGCATTATTTCCTAATATTTTATGTTAATCCTCTAGCATTCATGTAACTATGACCACGAATGGTTTTAATATAATCGTTAGTATTTGTTGCTAACTGTTAGGTTCCAAAAAGTGTTTACAAAGGGATAATTTTTATTTTCATCACATTTTTTTCAAATTAACATTTTTTTTTATAAATTTATAGTTTATGAAAAGTTGGTTTTGTCTTTAATAAATGGTGGAGAACCATTTTTTCTCAAAATTATGTTGTTTTAAACTATTTTTTAGCCTCTAAATTCATCTTATTTAATTAAATTTTGATGGGGTGTAGCTTTCACCCCTCTTAAAAAAAATTTGCTAAGAATTTTAAAACTTATTGAAAATTTGCAAGGATTTAAACTCTATATGTAATTTTATATTTGGATAGCCTATTTAAAAATAAATAAAAAATCATAATGTTTTATAAATGATTTACTTGGGGAAAACCTTTTTTGGAGAAAAATCTCACACTCCAAAAGCCACCCAATATATTATTAAGAAATTAATAAGATTACAATATACTTGAAGAACAAGCTTTCAGATGAGTATCACCAACTAAAGATTCAAAGGTAACTCAATATCTAAAAGACTCTCACACACAACCTCCATATCAGATACCTAATATATAGGGGATACAATACATGAAGCTGTCAAATGGTATTTTTAAAACCATGAGCTAAAACCACCTGAAAAATTGTTCCCCAACTTATCTCCAATAAAAGATTCCCTATGATGTGTCAAAACACACACCGCCACATGTAACTCCCTCTTCAAATATTTTATCACATTTTTCAATTTGAGAGACCCAACTTCTAGAGGACATAACTTTTGATATGAAAGTTTTATTTCAACAAACTATTTGTACTATTGGAAATCTCATGAAGTGTTCTATCAAGATATAGCCTAATTTGTTGGTTACAACCACTTTGGGGCTCAAAAATAGTCTCTAAGTGACTAAAATTTAAATTTAAAACTTAAAAAATGGAAACTTTCATATCTTGAAAATTAGATGTGATCTTGGATCAAAATTTATTGACATGTTTATTTGGAAATTTCGTAGCTTTGGGGAGAATATTGGATCCATCCATGATCAAATATAAACTTATTGTAGTGTAGATAAATGTCTTCCTTTACATTTTCACACTTTTGTGGGCCCTCCCTACTAAAATTGGGCTTCTTTATACCTTATTTGGTCCTATTTTGCATCCACAAGCCTTAATTAATGCATCTTTCTTAGGATGATCCTGACATATATCAAGTGACCAATCATAATTCAATCATTTTGGATTATATGGCATAGATTTAGTGATCTGATACTCATACGCCACCTTGGGCGTATGAGTCCCACCTAGGTTTCAAGGCCTAGATCTGAATTTAACGTAAAATTAAACCTTTCTTGAAAAATGTGTCCCAAGATTTGCCTAATGGAACTCATACACCACAACTAGCATATGATTCCCTCTTAACTTAGACCTAATTTAAATTTAAATTCTTGGTGATATTTTATTCTCCTAGATCTAATGTCGGCTTGTAGTGTTGTAATTTTGGGAAATTTGGCATAAACAAGTATAAATACAAGGTTATTTCACATATTTTCTCCTAGCAAGCTTACAAGTCATCTAGCACTTTTGGAGATCAAGCATTCTAGCAAGTTCATGATTACAAGAGCATTCAAGAGAATTCAAGGGCTAATTATCAAGTGTTTTGAAGCATTGCTCGAGATTCAAGCATCATGTCAAAGTAACCATGCATCATTTTTTTTTAGCTAACATTTGTTTATGATTCAAGCAAGCATTCAAGTCAAGATCTACAACATACAATCAAGAGTCAAGATCCACATTCATGCTAGCCATTACATACAAGATTGCAACCCTTGCTACAAAGGTGTGGTGAGTTGCAACATTACATATTTGTTCATTCATCATTCCTTCATGCTATTTGATTTCATTTCAAGGTTTGATTACCAAAACGGGGTTGGTCCAAGGCAAACCACTATCCACTAATAAAACAACATGTTTTCCTCTCTTTGATGTGTGATTACTATAGAAGTTGAGAAAGCCAACTTCACAGACCTCGAAGATCACCTGCATGCAAATAACCTGTCACAGAAAGGAAGAGATGGAGACAAAAAAGCAAGGGTGCTCTGCAAGCTTCAAGAGAGATTGCATTGACTTAATTGAAATAATTACAAAGATCAATCCTTAAAAGGAGATCATGCAAATCCTAAAAGTAGCCCTAATAGGTAGACATTTAATAATTAATATAATTATTAAATGTCATAATATGCAAACTAAAGTGAAATCTTAAGAGAGGAATAAAGGTAACTTAATTAACACAATTAAGTTAAAACCTTTACTCTAACACCCCCCTTAAGATGAGCGAGAGTGCAGCTACAAACATGTGCAAGAAAGCAAAGGTAACTACAATGCATGAAACCAAACAAGGGTCCCGACAACTAGGCCTGATGAGGTACCCAAATACAACCAAATCTCTGTAAGTGGAGAAATAGAGAAAACCTCATGGGAAAAACTCTACTCCAAAAAGAGATGCACAAGACATGAAGAACATCACTGAAGTAGAAGAAGCTACAAACAACTGTCAAAAGATGACTGCTATGGTGTTGAAGAACCTCCTCTAAAGATAAGATGATCAGGATCAAGAAGACAACAACCTGCATGAGTGCCCCCAACGACACTACTTGAATCAGATGGAAAACAAAGGAAAACACCTAGAACGAAGATATAGATGGCACAAGTACCAATTTAGTCTAAAAAACACTGATCAACTGAGAATGGAAGATTTCTTCCAAGGCGAAACCAAGGAAGCATTATCACGAATAGTATAATACCCCCCCATAATGTTGATTGGGAGAGTCTGACAAATCCACTGAAATGTTGTGTAACACCCTATAGTGCATGAAGGAGAAGAAACACCATCTGAAAGTGCACAAGAAAGCACCTACAACTAAAAAAGTGGTGTGCATAACAAAGAACACATGCATGAGGCTAGAATCATATGGATCCACTGTTGTCATGGAAGGACACTCACTGGACAAAGGTGTGATGGCAAAAACAAAGGCACTACACAACCCCCCATGGCACTTTATAATACAGTGCGAGTACAAAATATGGCACAACCTTATGTGCAAAATCCCCAAAATACATGTACAATAGTGTGGCAATTTATCTCAGTGCATTTACATAAAATATTGCTTACAAATGATGCTCATAATGCCCACAAAGGACAAAAAATTGGAAATACATGAAGAACAGCCAAAAATGAAGCATCCCATGCAAACGAGAAGTTCCCAAGAGCTAATATGTCCAAGTAATTCACCAGAGTGTGAAAACACAAAAAATTGAATAAAATGTACCTAGAGTGAAATCTGGAAAAATTGCATGGATGGAACTGGAGATCTCTGAAATACGGTTCCAACGCCGCTAAGATTGAAAAAAATGGAAAAATTGGTCAAAAGTTATGAGCTCAGGACTGAAAATAGCTCCTTTAACTTCAAATGGCTATAGAATTCACCAACAGAAAAATGAAGTGATGAGACCCACACCACTGGAAATTTGACGGAATCAGCTTTCTAACGATATCGTATGCCCAAGTTATGGCCTTTGGAAGAAAACAACTCCAAAGGGGAAAAAACCAGTGCTAGATTAAATTTGACAGTCATACGACCGTTGCAGCAAAAATCCAGGCCTAAATTTGACAGCCAAATGGCCGTCGATGGATTTGCACAAATGGGCTTATTAAAAAAATGTTTTTTGAAAAAAAATAATAGAAAACTTTACAAATTATATTTTTTTGTTAAAAAAATATATAAAAAACATTGATTTAAAAAAAAAAAATCATAAAAAAAGGTGGCCATGGGAAGGTATGCCTGCACAGTACCTTGTGTAAGTACGTACCTCCAAGGACTTCTTTCTTTTTCTTTTTTT